>JAAVTG010000408.1:0-88811 GCA_011947345.1 Phytophthora quininea
AAGGTTATCCCTTCGAGGTGACGAGAGGCTTGGACGCACATTGCCCTGAGACTGTTGTGGGTTCCACCCCACACTCTCCAGTACGCGGTAAATCTGCCGAGTCACATCTACGTTCGAGACATCTTGCACCTTTGGACGCGCATCGGACCGGGGAAGATCGACCCTTGGGCGCACATCCTGTCTTCTGCTTTCAGGGCGCCGGGTGATCATGGCCTGCGGCGGCGGGCGATCTTCGTCTTCCTCGTCGTCGTCATAGTCTCCATCGAAATGGACATGCTTCTCCTCGTCGAGGTCGGGATCCTCATCTATCTCTTGGGTGACAAACGCATGTCTGCGTCCAGGCCTGAACTTGTCTCGGGGAAGGTTGTCCGCACGTGCATCACGAGCCTTGGGGGCAGGCGACGAGTCAGACCCGTCCTCTGACCACACTTCTTCGTGCCTCCTGAGTGCCTGCTCCAAATCTTCAACGCTCTTGTACCTTCCACCCTGCAGGGCTGTCTTAACTTGAGGTCGCGTAGCTTCTTAATGAAACGACGAATGTGCCTCTCGCGCTTGGAAGCTTTCTTCCGGAACTCGATCCCAGCCTTGATCGCGACCGCATTCAAGCGGTACAGGAATTCGCGGGCGGTCTCCCTGATCGCATCTTCATGGTGTAGTACCGTTCATAATACGAGCCTCCTTGCCCGCAGTAGAGCCTTTTGAAACGCTTGGACAGTCTCTTCCAGTTTGAGCGCCAGCTTCGCGGCAGCTGGGTCAACCAGTTTCGCAGAGCTGCGGGCAACCTTGCTCGGAGCTGGCGAATCTTCATCGAGTCAGACCATGAAACTTGGACGCACATGTCCTTAAACCGTTCCCACCAGCCCACGCGGTCTTCCAGACGCGCGCTGTTGTCAAACTGGGGAGTGCATCGAAGGCTATATACGGACGATACGTCCACACCGTGGACCCATCTGCGTTCGTGGTTGTCGAAGTCAGGTTCGCCCGCAGGTCATCACCCGAGCTGCTGCTTGAGCCACTAGATCCTGCACCACCATCACCGTCACTGGAGCTTGGACTCGAATCCGGGTCGGAGCTCGACTCCGGACGAGGGATCTGGGTTACGCTTCGACTTCTTGGGCGCCTTCTTCTTAGCCTTTTTGTCGGGCACCTTGTTCCCATTTCCCTCCTGGAAGGTAGCCTTCACTATGGATGCCTGCGCTGTCTTGGACGCAGTCTCTGCCTTGTCCGCCAGACCGACCTTGGGCGCATGTTCGCTTCTGCTCGTGCCTCCCGATGCGGGCGTTCTGGCGGAGGCAACTTGCGTCGCAGTCTGTGCAGCCGTCGCTTCTCGGAATTTCGAGGTGTGATCCACACCATATTTCTGAGTTGCAAGTTGAGGTGGTCTCATACTCAGGCTTGATCGGGGTTGTCAAATGAGAGCGAGGGTCGCTTGCGATCCTTGAACTTGGGACAATGTCGCCCGAAGGTCACGCAACTGACTGGCCTGGAATCGCTGCCGGTTCTCGGCCGCCACTCTCTTGCTCCCGCTCCTCCTGACTGCTCACGACCGCCTGCTGCAAGGCTGCCACCTGCGCACTCAACCCGGCGCTCGTCTCCTCGATCCATCGCGCACGCTCCGCTTCTGCCTGGGCCTCGCGCTGCTTCAGGAATTCCTGAAGGTGGGCGTCTGCCTGGGCCGTATGCGCCATTAAGCGCTCGGCGTAAGTTGCTTCAAGCGTTTGCGTTCCCTTCGCAAGACCTCCTGGATGTCGGGAGTATCATGAGCGTTCAAGCCCGAAGACGTCTCCAGCGGAATACGCCCACGGTGCACCTGGGAGGTAACTGGGCGCAATATCGATTCCTGGACAGCGCGCATCTCCGCGAGGGACTCCTGGATTTCCTGGTGCAACTCACGTTGGACACGCTGGTCTTCAGCTCGATGCTTCTTGGACTCTCGACGCATCCTGGCCATTTCGTCTTGCTCCTGGCGCAAAATGTTGACTGCCACTTGCGACGTTCGGGAAGTTCGAGACGAAACTGACACCGCTGAGCGGAAACTGCGTTCAGAGTTATGCGCAGGGGGTCCGCGTCCAAGACTGCCTTCGCCCCTTGGCTGGTCAGCACTTTCTCCGAGATCATCGTCCGGATCACTCGGCTCTGAGTCCGGGTCATCGCCATCACCACCTGCGGCCAAGGTTCGACTTGACTCAGAGGGTGCGAGCAATGCTCCGGCTGATGCCCGACTGCGGCCAGCGTGATTCGGAGGATATACTGTGCGGGTAATGGTACCAAAACCTCCACCGTCGAAACCTCCTCCAGCTGAACGAGCAGTGAACACTCGGGCCACTGGTCCGGCATATGGCATGTGCGCCGAGGCACCATGTCCCGTCGACATCATCGAAGACGACGAAGAGCTGTCCCGCGATGTCTGCGTGGTAGGCCACGACACATCTGACGACCCCACTTGTCCAATGGAGGTAGGGACCGGGGCTGGTCCCATGGGCGCGTCTGCGCCAAGGCTCCCTCGCCGTCTCGGATGACAAGACGCCCAATGCCAGCCGTCAAGCTTGACGTAGTCTCCGACGGCAATCTCGAAGGCAACGAGCTCAGAGATGGGGTCGACGCTAGTGGCGGGGTGACACTTGGACGCGGATGACCAAGTTGGTGACGCTTGGGCGCAGGTTCGCCTGCTGATGACACACTCGGGGCCACCTGCATCGACAGTCCCGAGGTAGACAGCTTCCAGGCAAACTCATACCCAAATGCATCGACATCCTCCTGGTCGACTTCCATGTCAACACTGGTGTCTTGATCATTGGACGCAGATTGGGTTGGAGCCTCAGATGCCAAAGTGCGTTCAACCCCCACGGACTGAGCAGGTAGGGCGCGAACCTCGTGACAATTAACCCCAGCGGTCAGCTGCCGCCATTCGAGCAGTTCTGCGGCCAAGGCACGTTGCAGATCTCTGGCCACTCCGCGCGTGATGTCCAGGGGAACCCTCGACGCACGAGCCAAATACCATTCCGGGACTAGGTTGTCGAACCTAAACCCACCGTCGTACAACAGAGTCTGGATGAGAGCTGTGCACTCGCGTCCGCTAAACCATTCGACTGGTGTCTGCACTCCAGTCAGGTCCTGCGCTGCGCCGAAGGACCATCTCTCAGGCGGAGATTTCCAAGCCAGAGTGCGCCTTGGCCCCCGTTTGCAACACGATTCCAATGTACGTCCATGTCCAAGACGCGTGTCGCCGATACTCCATAGCGTTGGGCGCAGATGACCACTGGTACACAAGGTTCGGCGGAACCACAGGTCCAGCATTCGTTCTCTCCCAGCGACGCACTTGGTCGGCGACATAGGCCCTTGCACGTACTTCCTCAGGGGATGGCCCTTGGGCGCGGATGGCGTTTTCTGGACTTGGGTGAACCTTGTCTTCACCATCCGCGCACGTCGCAGGGACCAGAGCCTGAGGCTGCAATGAAGCTTCACGGGTATCTCGAGCAGGGCCATCAGGCTTGGACGCAGGGTCTGGCCCAGATGCAGGCTTGGGCGCAGATTCATCCCCAAGCATTTCTGGGGTAGCCTCTTTCGACTCTTCCACCACCACTGTGAGAGTGCGTTCAAGCACCACACCACTCTCACCTCCCGGTGACGCAGAGTCGGGGACTCCAGCTTTCTCCGGGGACACAACCAAATCGGCGCCTTCCTGTGACGCCTGAGCATTCCCTGGACGCACTTCATCCAGAGTTTGCGAGCCTTGGGCGCACATTGCATCCGAGGTTGGACGCAGATCGCCTTTACCCGTCGCCTCAACTGCCACAGAGGCAGTGTCGTGGGTTTCGGGTTCAACGATCAGCGAACCACCCTTGGACGCAGATGTGTCCTGGGACTTCCGCTTCCGAGCATCCTTCAACACTTTATCCAGATCATCATGTTGCTCGGGCGGCATGCCCTTCACGCGGCGTGACTGACGCGAAGCCTCTTGCCCAGCGTCACCACGACCCGCCTTCTTTGCGCTTCCTCGTCCCCCAACCATAGCAGTAGTCGAGCGTAGACGAGTCCTTGAATGCAAATCTCCAATAATATACCACTTGAACCTTGGATGCCGGTGAAATCGTAGGCAACCAGATCCGGGCACGCGCACCAGCTGTGGCGAAGGCCGATGAAACTTTTCGCCCAGGAGGTGTTTGTATAGCGGCACCGCGGACGGTGAAGCTCGTAGCCCAGGAGAACCTTGAACGAACTCGAGAAGGAAGGTTGGGCGCAGATCAGTAGTCGCCAATCTGCGTCCAAGGGTCCTTTGGCGTGTGACCTTGTGGCAATCCCTGTGGGTTCGATCGCTAGATCTGGCGGACCGGATTTACCACCAGGCAGCCTTGGTTCAGTGGTCGGACTTGGAGAACTTGGTTGGGGACTCGACCACCCTTGGACGCACTTCTGCGGCGAAGGTGACGAGGTGGGCCTTGACTGAGGAGAAACTCCTCCACGTAGAACCAACAATACAAAAGAGTCCGATGTGCAAACGCACAAATATGCAGCCGTCTCTTATTCTTTGAGACCCTTGGACGGGGGTCTATAGCCGAGTAGATTCAGGAATATGCGTCCAAGACACTCGGGTCACCTTGGACACTCCTTGACGAACGCGCACCACCCTCTCGCGAGGGAATACACTTGGCCCACTGGCCTTCACACTTGTAACCTTCCGGAGCCCGAGAGTACTCTGGCCAACCTAGGCCCTCTCTTGATCCTTGAACGCAGTTCCGATTCCGGTTTGCCTTTGTACGCTAACTGCTAGCGCGCACTTGGGAGGGTGAATATGAAATGGGTGATCGCCCACGGAGAAGACGGCCCAACTGGGATATGGAATGGGGAACCCTCGGCGCGAGCCTAAGATCCCCTACCCAACTTGACTTGACTTTGACGGGTGGGGAGCTCCGGCGACGCTGGGGCCGTCTTGTCCTTCAAGCCTGCACGCAGTCTATCAGGAAACCTGCTTCGAAGACCACTTCGGGGTTTCAAGGCAAATCGAACTCTCTGTTTGTTTTTATCTAAGTCTTCTCTGGCGTCCTACGTGTCCAGGATTCTGGGTACAAATCAGTCTTATACAGACATCTTGATCTTAGTATAGTGGTGAATCTGTCGACTCGACACTCCCACTGGATTCTTGCCCGAAGGTCAACTTGGCGCAATCATTCCACACAAACTGGCTTCTTAGGAACAAATGTGCGTCCAAGGCTCAGGTCAATTGAGGCTTGGACGCGGGTTGGGCTTGGACGCACGTGCACTCCATAGTAATCGACACACATAATGAACTCCATATAACTGCATGTGCGGCCAATGGTCAATTCTATACCTGGACGAATATGCGTCCAAGGGTCATCATGGACCTTGGGCGCACTTGGTGTACAGTAGACTTGGAATTCGTATGTCGACGTATGGAGCGCAATGTGCGTCCAAGAGTCATCGTCACATTGGACGCACTCGTGTCGGCATAGTCTTGGAACTTGTATGTGAACATCTTGGAGACACAATGTGCGGGCAAGGGTGGCCTGGTGTTCACTGCGGGTGCGGCGGAGTCTTTTATCGCAGCAGTTAATTCTGCGACCAAGGCAGGGACAGGTCGCACACACGGATACGTTCCGTGCGGCGATTTGACCTCTTCGATGAGGCGACCTGTCTTCACTGTGAGGGTGGCCAGGACTGAGTGCAAATCCGTGTCCAAGGGTATATTCGTATCACCCTTGCGCGCACTTCCCAGCCTATAGACATCTCCTTGGTAGACCTCCCGCGTCCAGCGCAGCTGCGCCGAAGCCTACTCCCACTTGTACGCACTTGTAACTGCTCGTTCAAATATTCAAACTATCCAATCACGTGCCGTCATTACGCGCCCAACGCATCCCATAGAAAAATATCCAGTTTCACATCGTGTCACATATGTTGTTTTCCTTGTTCACAAATGGCTAGAATGCAAGTTTTACTAGGACTTACCGTTCCCTTAGCGCAGGGGTAAGGCGGTACTGCCACAGGTGCTTTCACTTTCTTCCTATTTCATAAGTTACGTCATTCTATTGATTTATTGACTATGAATGCCGTATCTGACCAGATTCGAAATGTATACGGGTAAGCGCAATGCAGAGGATGGCTAGGACGACGCTTTGACCACAAGAAGGGTGCTGCAGCTGTGCTTCGAAACTTGAAGGTCGTGCTAGACACCAATGCTCGCCGCATGTGGCACATGGTTGTTATAGACCACTTCTACTCGTCCGTCCTTTTCGCGATCGGGATCCTCAACATGAATGTCTACGTAATTGGTACTGTGATGACCAATCGGCTGGGTCTCGATGAGCATGTGAAGGAGAAGCGACAATTGTGCCCAGTGTCCATTCCTCATACCACTTTCACTTTCTCTTGCTATACCAAGTATGATAGCATTTCACTGGTGGGATCGTAAACCACTGCACTAGTGCGGTGATGACCGAGTCGACTGTTGAGAGGAAGGTCAAACAAGTTGGCCAAATTACGGTGCTGTCCCCAGCCGCTGGATATGACTACCAACGTTCGATGGGCGGAGTTGACGTTCATGATCAACTCCGTCTCCAAACGTACTCGCTTCAGATGTCCACCAGGTTAAATAATACTACAAAAGCCTGTTCCTAGGCTTTGTTGTCATAGCACTTGTGAATGCCTTCATTTCGCACAAGGAGGCGGCAAAACTAGCTGGGAAAGATGCAATGAGGCGCGGGGAATGGTTCGGCGTTTTTCAGAACCAGCTACTCCAGCTCAAGATTGACGATTTCGCCGGCGTTGTCGCGACCCCGCTCTCAACAAACAGCCAGAAGCAAAAGGGCACACCTGTTCGTCTCATCACGTGCTCAAGCAGTCGGAGGACTGGGTTGCTGTTAGCAACGTCTAAAAGCGTCGTCAATTCTCGTGCAAAGTTTGTGCCCTCCTTTGAACGGACCGCAAGAAGAAGTCTTTTGCAACGATCTTCTTTTGTGAGCGTTGCCCAATCGATGACACGAAGTGCTGGCTCTGCAACAAAATCCGCCATGAGTACACGGGGTTGCTAAAACGTGCTTTGGGATATGGCACGATGACTTTAACGCTGGCTAAGCGATTCCAGCCACCTTAGGGAAGCGTGTTGTGTTGAGGCGCGCTGGTCAAGAAGTAGGCGAACGGAAGAAGACTCGTCGAGAACTGGAGCGTGAACGCGACGGTCACGATGGCGATGACGAGTGGTAACAGTAGCGTAGCGTAGACGATTGATGGGTGCTTCGTTTCTTCATGTTCGCTTGAATCAACGTACTTTTTACCCTTTTTGTTGGCAATGACAGGCTCGTTTCGTACTTTTTTTCTGGCTCTTTGTGCGATAGTAGCAAGTTACGACGTTCCTTGCAGCACGACGAGAGGAAAGTCGTAGAACTTACGACATTGATTCATGAACCTCTTGACATTTTATCAGCCCTTCCTTACGCAGTTTCTTCCTCCATACATTTTCGTAGACGCACAGCCTCACCGTATCATACGACATTTACTAAGCGGTTTCGGGGACATTTTTCTGGGAACCAAAGGGTTAACAGGACTCAGGATTCCGTCACAAATAAACTTATCCTGAAATGGAAAGTAGCCGTAAGTGTTTGAAAAGAAGCCAAAAATAGCAAGTAAATAAATATTTCTTTTCTAAAATAATTGTTTTATCGAGAAAATCATTTTACTGATCAATTGTAAATGCAAGTGAAATAAACAGGCTTTGGTGCTCATGGCTCGATGCGCTCTAGTTCTCCACCTGCACGCTGATGACGCTGCGCCGGACGTCCTGGTCGTCGCGGATCCTCTTTGCGCTCGTTTTGGGCTGCTCCACTTGCTGCTTGGGGACCAGAGTGGTGAAGACTCGAGTGTGGAGACGAGTTCCGCATCATTGATTAAGTCGCCAAGGCTGCAATAGAGGTGCTTGTGTCGTTGCAGATGCCGACTTCGTGGACCAAGCACGGCATCGAGTGGAGCTGTCCAGAGCGACACTACCTCGCACAGTCTAACGTTCAATGGGCTCCGTCCACGATAATTTGCCTTTGCTGCCACCGTTATTTGCTCCTACAACTTCGCCGACTCGCGGAACGAGTCCAGACTGGCCAGGTTGACCAGGATCCTCTCGGCGACCAGCGCTGGCTTCTCCATGACCATGGCGTGGGACGTGTCTGGGATCTCCTCTTCCAGCGTGTAGATGCTCGGGTGCTTGGCACTGATCTCGGCAAACAGCGGCGGCCGGAACATTTTGGTTCTGCCGCCGTAGTGGAAGCGGACGCTGCACTGAGGCCTCCCCAGCTGCTGGTCGTTGAAGTGCAGCAGCTTGTGGCAGTACTGCGACGCCTCGATCAGCGGGTTGCAGGCCAGGACGGTCCTGCCCGACGACTCCTCCACGAGGGCTCCTTCCATGTAGGCGTCCAGGGCCTCCCGGTCCCACGCCGCAAAGTTCCTGAAGTTGCGGAGATGCTCTTCCGCTGCTGCTCTCGAGGGCCTGGAAATTGCCGCAACAACTGGTTCAATACAAGGGCCCACTGTAGCGGCTGGTTTCATCTGCTGCGACTTACCAGGACGACTCCCGCTTGAGCGTGATCGACACGAGGAAGGTGGTGACTTCAGCGGAGTTTTGGGGCCCGTACACGGGTTCGAACAGGATGAGCCCGTCGAACGTGCCGGGGTGGTTGACTTCCGTGTTCCACATCGCCGAGGCGCCCATGGAGTGGCCGACGCCGATCAACGCCGTGTCGCTGCTCTTGAGCGCGCGAGCTTCTTGCAGCACTTGCGTAGACGTCCAGGCCGTCAAGTCAGCCGCTGGATGATGCACTCGTGGAGCGGCTGGGTTGCTCAGATCCACTTGGGGCTGCACCGATTCGTCGCGGTTGCTGCCATGATACTTGAAGTCGAAGCTCACGAACTTGGTGCTGACTGAGGAACCTTGCAACAGCGGAGACTCTCGTAGTCGCTTCACGATCGGTGTCCAGGATTCCTTGCAGAACCCTCCGCCATGTGCGAACAGGAGCGTGGCCGTCTTGGACATCGTTGGAATTGAAGCGGTCTGTCGCTTCCAGCGGCGAAGCGCTTTGTGACTGCAGTGCACTGCACCAAGTCAAGTGATCTCACGGCAGGTTCAAGGCGCTGTGGATGTTTACAAAGCAAAGGCAGCAATCAAGATACCGATTGTTACTCTGCTTTGAAGAGGACGGGCATCTACAACCGAGCTACAAGTTGGTCGCGAAACAGATCGAGCTGTTCCAAACTGTCCAGGATGCGTTGCGCGACCACGGAAGGGTGTTCCACCACCATGACGTGCGAGCCGCGAGGAATGGGCTCCCCACCGAGTACGTGTGGGGCCACTTGTCGTGCATCTCGTCGAAAATCGGCGACAGGAACATTTTCGAGCGAGCCCCACTGTGGATGAACACCTTACTCTTGCAGCCGGCGAGCTCCTCGTCGGTGCAAAACATGAGCTTGTGGCAGTACAAGGACGCCTCCATGGCCGGACTGCACGCCAGCACCGTCTTGCCCGTGGCCTTGTCGTCGACTAACCCGCCTTTGATATAAGCGTCCAGGGACTCAATCTGGGATCTCGCGTTGGAGGCTTTGGACGTGGTGCAGCACCCCCGCCAACATCCACGTGGTTAAATCGCCTGCTGCATGGTGACACGACTGTGGTGTGAGTTGTGCACGCGGAATTTAATACTAACAACCTTTTTGAACGACGAATTCTAGAGTGGAGCTTTATAAACCACAAGCTATTGGCGATTAGTGTCCTGGCACTCTCCAGATGCCAGTCTTGCCGAGACGCTGCTGGATGCACTTCTTCATGGTGTCTCCGAATGAGACGGTGCTCTCCTCGATCTCTTGCAGGGCGTCAGACGACAAATTCAAGTCGCTGTGGTGGATCTTAGTGCTAGTCCAACGCGACCCCATCACCACCCGCTGCTTGTCGTCCGAGTTCTTGTCGGTGCTGTCGACGTAGGAGCGGATCATGAAGACGGTGGTGGTGTCTCGACGCACTCGCTCCTGCGGTTGGTACGGGTAAAGTTCATCCGAGTCGACAAAGTCGGCGACGACGATGCCGTAGCTCTCTTCCTTGTCGTTCTGCGCCTCGACGAACTCAGCGAACATGACGGTGTTGGACTCGACCATCGTACCCTGCGAGGTCGACGTCACGAGGCGCATCTGAGAGATCTCTCGCTCGTCCACTTCGTTGTTTTCGCGGATGGTGAGGCTGCCGAACATCTCGGAGATGACGATCTCTGCGTTCTGAGCCACGTCGATGAAGGCATCGAAGACGTCTCGAGCGCTGGCCCCCATCACCGCTCGGTTTTCAAAGATAGTGAGGCAGAAGTCTTCGCCCGGAGCGCTGTTCTTCTCCTCTTGGTTGTAGGAACACTTGGGGTCCAGTCCTCGACTTCGAGCCATGATGAACTCCTTCGCTTCACGTAGTTTTCTTTCCTTGAGCGACACCAGCAATTTGTGGCGTTCTTGTCGGTCTTTGGCAGTCGGATGATGGTGTGCGCTGGTTGCAGCGCTTGCACGTTTTGTTGCTGTGCGTGGAGACAACACAAGAGTCAGCGGCCAAGAAGGCAACACGTTTGTATCGACCGAAAGACATTTTGGTACCGTGTGTCTCGCGAGCATGGCTTGCAGGTCAGCAAGCCCGATGTGCTGCTTCTGGATGAACTCTTGCAGCACGGTGTTGGCGGCGGCGACGCGTGCGTTGGACTTGGCCGCTTCGCCGTCCTGTACCAGGACGCGGTACTTGAGATCGTCCAGCTGCTTCTGCATCGTCTCGACCTGCGACGTCAGCGCCACTTTCTCCTCCCGGCGCATGTCGTACGTGGTCTTACGCTTCTTGGGGTTCGCCTTCTTCTCGTCACCGGAACTTGACAGGTCGGGTTGGTCACGCTTGCTACCTGAGTGGGTCTCGTCCGGTGCTTGTTGAGAATGGCTCTGAGCCTGCAGCAATTCTTGGAACGTCTCCGTTGAGACCATCTCGGCGCTTTTGGTCAACTGCGCGACCAGCACGAGCGGGTCCAGCGCGTCAAAGGGTTCCTCCTCGTGCAACGTCGAAGCAAAGGTCTCCATTGCTTTTTATTTCGGGGCTGTCTGGGTGCCGTGATCTGTGCGTGACAAGTCACAATGTCCGTCATCACATGTAGAGTGATTTAGTCTTTGCCCCTCGCTGTCTATCCCACGATCTACCAGGCGATTTGCCACGGGGTGACGATAGGATAGGTAATGGAGACTACTTTGAACAAGTGCTGGTGCCATTCAGGATGGCGGATGGCCCATTCGTCTTGTTCTACACCGTTGTCGGCGGAAGGCCCATTCTTCCTCCAGAGATCGGCGATTTGAAGCGCGAAATTTCCATCGACTCGTGTGATACCGAGCAAATTGGAAAGTGAGTGGTCACTACGTGCAAGGATCTACCGCTTTTGGAGGAAGCAAGGTAAACTGCTTTGTCGATTGCGAGGAAGAAGGTGCTGGACATGAAGGTATCAAAAGTTGATGTACAAGAAGACACTTTTAAAATGGCTTCATGAACTTATCTGGTCTGACGCAACAGCTGTCGACAATGGGAATAATCCTCTGTTGTGATGACCACATTTTGTGCACAATCCAAAGTGTTGATTGTTCACTGACGTACACTCTTTTTCTGATGGGGACACGGATGCAGTCGCCAAAGCCATGATGTCCCTGCAATTGCTGCTGGGAATGTCCAGACGCAACGCAGTTCCGCCTGTCGACGACGAACATGGCAGCAGCAGCAGCAGCGAAAGCCCCGCCAAGAAGCCCCGAACCAAAACGAGATACGAGGTCCGCAAGCAGCGGAAATTGGATCTCGTGACGTCTGTGGCCAAGCTCCAAGAGCAGCTTGATGAGCTCAAGTACCGCCTTCTGGTCGAGCGAGGAGAAGCTGCGAAGACTATTAAGCACGCCCAAGCCAGCAATTTCGTCATGCACGAGGCGATCCAGCAGCAGCACGTGGAAATCGCAACCATGGAAGCTTTATTAGCCGCTCACAAGGTCAGTGCCGTTGTATTAAACATTTCATTTTTCGTGAGGATGATCGTACTTTGTTTCAGCAGCAAAACCTGCCGATGTTGCAGCCTATGCAGCTAGTGATCCGACTAGGAACAGACCTAGATGAGAGGCGAAGCACTTTGACGAAGTTGAAGGATCGGAAACTACGAGAAGCGGAACGATTTATCGCCGCTAGAAGCCAAGGGCTCGACCCAACGGCGACCTATTCCCAGGAGGACCTGCACGAGTCTCCCAATGGTGAGTTCTCAGTCGTGCGGTTTGACAACGCCCCGTCAGCGGCGCCAGTGTCCGGGATGTCTTTGAGGCGATCAACTACTCGGTGCAGAACGCCGAGATCATTATTACCGAGTTCTACGGCAGCGTCACTATCCGTGAAGACACCAACCTCAATGACGCCGAGCTCTCGCAGGTGCGACTAGTGACGTCCACGCCACATGGAGCGACGGTCGAGGACAACTCGGTGATATTCTCCGAGTTTACGGACGGGCCCGACGGAGGCCATGGACTCGTTGCTATCGACTTCGTGGACGACGACCA
Source organism: Phytophthora quininea (assembly GCA_011947345.1). Taxonomy (NCBI): domain Eukaryota; phylum Oomycota; class Peronosporomycetes; order Peronosporales; family Peronosporaceae; genus Phytophthora; species Phytophthora quininea. Next base: position 12,586 of record JAAVTG010000408.1, read on the forward strand.
GCTCTACCCGTACCGTCCGAACGAGCGCCTGCGTCGAGACACGATCACAGTTGTGTCGATTTGGTCGCACATTGATCCATTCTGTGGGAAACCAGTTGTGGTGGGCACGAGATGGTCGTGGTCGAAACTTGTGCACACCGCGCTTGATGTCCCCAAAAGTGGCTTAAAGGAGCTGTTCGAGTGCTCCATGACGTGGGGAGATACGATGAAGAAATGCATTGCACGGCATGTAGGCGAACACAACCAATAAACGCGAGAGTTCTCGTAGATCCGAGTCCTTGGAGCCCGTTGTATTCTTCTGCTACGTAGTATTTTACGCGTTTTTGCAAACTAATAGTAGTTCTCACGAAGTTTTAACAAGTCATGTAGTATTGGTTGGAAACCAAATGAACCGTTCATTCGTTCGCGTTATGAAAGCTATCGGTCAAGCTGCCCTAACGTTTCTGGTGGTTAATGAAGCGTAGCGAGAGTAGGGCCAGCAGACGGAATCCTGCAATGAAGGCGAAGACGATGCCAAAGTTGCTCCAGATGTCGTCGTGGTAGAGCTTGAACACGGATTCGACGTACTCCTTGACGACGATGTGGTCAATAGAGACAGGTGTGTTGGTCACTGGCTGGCAGCCAAGCCCCGATCCCCCGCCGACGTATTCCGATGTGTTGGCGTTCCAGACCGGTATGTCGTCGCAGTCGGAGAAAATGAGGGCGCCCATGATCGCAGCGGAGTACCGGTGCGGGGTGATCGCGTACACCCATTTGTAGCCGCTTGGAATCTCGTTCGCTGGAGGGTTAAAGCCCATGAACAAGATGAAGATGGAGTTGACCAGGACGCCGATGATCTCGGCGACTTCGATACTTGGCAGAGCGTACACGAAGAACTGGCCCATGTACGTCTGGAGTAGGATGAACAGCGACATGTTGATCCAGTAGAGCACTGCAGTGCCAAAGCCCGTGAAGCCAACCATCGGGTACCAAATGACTGTGAACAGCAAACCGCTCGCGAAGCTGTACGGGATCTCCGCCACTGTGGAGCCAACAAAGTACCAAAGCGCATTGTAGGTCTGCGAGGCACGCTCACGGTAGAATGACGTCCGCTCTTCAGACGCGATTGGCAGTACACTGTTGAAGGAGACGATGCCGTTGAAGAGCGCCACGCAGAAGATCATGCCGACGCCTCCATTGAGACCTTGGTAGCTGGTGTACTCGGCGTCTAGGAACACCAATCCAAACAACATACTGAGGAAAAACCCGATCACGAACCGAGTGATGTTGTACGAAGGTGTGCGCCAATACATCCGCATGAAGCGCGTCACCAGGAACTGCGCTTGGGTCGACGAGGAAGCAGCTCGTTTCCGTCCAAACGTCATCTCGGGTGTGTCCAGTGAAGGGAACGCAATGCCTTCCTTGGTCAAATTCGACTCCAACATGCGGCTTTCGTCGCTCTGGTTGAAGCACTCGACAAAGTCCGTGTTGCCAGCCGACGTATTACCGACGCCAGCGCCGATACACTCCAACATCCAAGTCGCAGGGTTGTAGCCATCAAGGAGCTCTGGGGTGCCGGGGATGTTTCGGAAGTAGTCGATCAAGTTGCTGCATTTGTCGCCGAGGTCTCCAAAGAAGACCGTCTCACCACCGCGCTTCAGCAGCAACAGGCTGTCAAAAAGATAGAAGACCTCAGTCGACGGCTGGTGGATGGTGCACACAATCGTTCTTCCACTGTCGGCGACCTTGCGAACGCCGTCCATGGTGAGCTTTGCAGACCGAGCGTCCAGTCCACTGGTCGGTTCATCCAAGAAGATCACGCTTGGCTGCGCTGCCAGCTCCACGCCGATAGTTAAACGCTTCATCTGCTCCACAGAGCTACCACGGATGATCTGGTCTGCAATGTCGTGCATGTCCAGCAGGTCCAAGCACTCGTTCACCGAATCGTACTTCGTGCTGGCAGGAATGCTGCTGTCCTGACGAAGAAACGAGCTGAAGGTGAGTGCTTCTCGGAAGGTGGCAGCCTCGGAATGGATATCCATCTGCTCACAGTAACCAGTAGATCGACGAATTGCCAGGTCGGTGGCCTCGTAGCCGTTTAGCAAGATTTGTCCCTTGATGGTGCCTTCGGTTTTTCGGCCAGCAATGACGTCCATCAGAGTTGTCTTACCGGCACCCGAGGAACCCATGAGCGCAGTGATCGATCCAGGAACGGCAAACCCACTGATACCTTTGAGCAAGTCCAAAGACTCCTTGGGGTTGCTTGGGGATGGCACGGAATACCACAAGTCCTTGAACGCTACTGTCACGGGAGTAAAGTTTTCTGCCTCTCTTGGACCTCGAGGACCGCAACGCCTTCAAGAGAGCCTCGGTGAGTTGTGCCGTTCTTCGGTGTCGACATCGACACGTAGCTCTCATCGCTTCCGTCTTTTGTGCTCGTTGAAGAGATCCCAATGTGCTCAGGGGTTTCGTACCGCTTGTATTCGAGCACAATAAATCCAAGACCCATGAAGACAACGTACGCTGCGACCATGAATATCGCGCCGTAAATGATCCAAGACTTTGCGGACGGCACATCGAAGAGCGACAGGTAGTATTCGCCCATGGTCGCCCCGAACTCGATGCAGTAATCCACATTCTCGTATGTGCACACATCGAAGGAAGACGATCGATACTGGTTGACAGCTAGTGCGCGCAAACACCACGCGATCGGGTTGAGCCAGTAGAGCCACACGAGGTAGTCTGGCATTTGCTCCTTGGTGACGACAAACCCCGCAAACAAGATGAAAACGACGATCGAGATCATGGCCAGCGGCTTCGAGATGTGAATATCGGGGGCAATCGCTGCCACGAAGAAGAACCACGCAGCAAACGCCAAGTTCGTCAGGATCAGCAGCACCATAAAGATGATGAACGGTCCAGCAGAGTTCACAAACCCACACATCCAGTAAATGAGACTGCCAAAGATCAAACTTTCGCCAACAGCCAGCGGCAGTTGAGCTACCGAGCAGGATAGCACGTAGGTTGCCGTTCGGTAGAAGTTCGCGCCTCGCTGTTTGTAGAAAATCTCGCGTGCCGACATGTACGTCGGTATCTGCGAGGCTTGGCCCAAAGCAAGGAACAGGATCGACTGGAAAAGCACTCCAATCATCACCTGGGCGTTGGTGGGATTAACGTCCCAGAACGTCGACGCGTTGATCAGTCCCATGAGGATGATCATGATCGCGCGGCCACGAAGGAAATCCGTGCTTCGCACTGTTAACACCACCTGTCGGCGCATTAACGTCACCGTGTCCTGGTAGAAAGACTGACGGAACTCTGGCGTTGGGTCCATGTCTTCGGCTGCGTTTTTCAGCAGCTCCGGGTCATGGGGAGCTTCCACTGCACGGAGCATGTCTTGATGAATGCTCGACGTCCGGAAGATCGTGCTGAACTCGCTCGCTTTCCTCGGGAAGTCTTTGGTGCTATCTGAGGATGCGTGTTGGTATTGACGCTGCTCCTTAGTGCCGAGGTCGAGCAGGAAGTCGGCCACATCTCGTCCAGGCGGACGAACAAAGCCCAACGAAGCGAAATAACCCTCGGCTTGGTTCCGAGGTCCATGGTACATCACTTCACCGTCGTTCAAGATCATCACGTCGTCGAATAGATCGAAGACTTCAGGTGCAGGTTGCAGCAGCGCGATAACAACCGTCTTCTTGAGATCTTTGGCAATGCTCCTTTGCGTGCTGATGATGTCGAACGTTGCGGCACTGTCCAATCCAGTGCTGATCTCGTCCATCAGCTTTACGCAATTCGAACCAAACTCCATCTCGCCAGTCGTCACACGTTTGCGCTCGCCTCCCGACACTCCGCGAAGCATGGCGTCTCCGACAACGGTGTTCTGGCAATTCTCAAGACCAAGGTGGTGGATGATGACGTCGGGGTGGTGCTCAGCTAGAGCGGTCGCCAACTTGGCAGCATCTTGGTCGCCGTTACGATTCCCCACTGCTAGCGTTGGGTCTCTTCCGCCAGAGAATGCATGGGCAAACTCAATGTTTCCTTGACGGTCAACAACGGAAAATGCTTATCGCGTTGTGGCACGTACGAGGCGAACTGCGGTAGCTGCTTGGCGATACTCGCTTGGTCTTTCCCGTTGTACGTGACAACTCCTTCGATGGTGATGTTTTTCTCCATGGGAAAGCGACCGCTCAAAAACTTCATGAATGACGACTTGCCCGACCCTGGCTGGCCCAACACTAGCGTGATGGTGCCGGGCTTGAACACTCCAGTGACGTTCTTGATGATTTCCTTGCGGACGACGTTTTTCTTGGCTGAAAATTTCGTGGCTGTCTTCTTGAGCGTGTTCCAAAGGGTTGGCAGCTCTTCCTTGAATTCATCCCGGTCGGCTACGACGATGTCGGCTGAAATGGACAGGTCGCTGAAGCGCACCTCCATTTGAGGGAGTGAACGCCCCATGGCATTTTCGTAGGTGCTGGCGATGTACTCGTGAAAAACTTGTGGGCCGTGGGCCGTCAGCGCGGATCCCGAATCAAGTCCAGGCTTCTTGTCGTCGGACCCCATGGTGGTGAAGCTCGAAATGCTTGAAGACGCTTGACGATTGCAAAGTAAATTCAGGAATGAGGAATGATATCAAGAACACGGCGACTTATTGACGCGGCAGCGGCAACGGCAACGGCGTGAAGGCGGCATAGCGGTCGTCACGTACAAGTGCGACAGGTAACAATCGTCGTTCTGATTGCTGTGGCAATAATCGATTCGTGTGCTTATCGCCTCGTCATGGCAATCCGCAAATATGTTTACCACGTTAAAAAATCACTCTCTTCCGATTGTACGACAAAGTTGCCATATGTTCACTCACTCACTCAGACAAACACCACACCTCAATCGACACGAACAGCAACCACCGGTGGAATCAACGACAAAATGGCAAAGACGGCGATACTTTTGTTTGCCCATGGCGCGGGTTTCTGCAAGGAAATCTGGGAGCCTGTCATGCGACGCCTGCGAGAGTCTCCGCTGCTACAAGGCGTCACCAAAACTCGGTTCGTCAGCTTCGACTTCAAGTACCACGGCAGCAACCGAGACGAGGGCGAGACACCTCAAGTGGATCTGAGCGATCCTCAAGCGCCGCGAGTCTACCACTCAGCAGGCGACTTAACCACGTGGACGTCGGACGAGGTGCTGCGCCGCGTCCAAAGCCTCCAACGCGAGTTTCCAAACTCGCCGTTGATCGGTGTCGGCCATTCCATGGGAGCTTGTGCGCTGTGGAAGACGGAAGTGCTACAGCCAGGCACGTTCGATGGGCTCGTGCTGTTCGAGCCCGTGTACGGCGACATGAACGTCGACATGGTCACGAACTTCCTCGTGTCGATCACACTCAAGCGTCAATCTTCGTGGTGCGTTGCTTGTCTCTTCTTGCTGCCTATAAACTCCATCCTGATGACTTCTTTGTTTTGCACATGTAGGCCATCCAGAGAGGCGGCTGAAGAACACCTCCGCACTGTTAAGAACTTTGCCAATTGGGACCGCGAGTCACTGGACGCTTATATCAAAGGCGGGCTAGTCGACGACAAGGCCACGGGCAAGACGGTGCTGGCGTGCAGTCCGGCCATGGAGGCGTCCTTGTACTGCCACAAGCTCATGTTTTGCACCGACGAGGAGCTCGCCGGCTGCAAGAGTAAGGTGTTCATCCACAGTGGGGCTCGCTCGAAAATGTTCCTGTCGCCGATTTTCGACGAGATGCACGACAAGTGGCCCCACACGTACTCGGTGGGGAGCCCATTCCTCGCGGCTCGCACGTCATGGTGGTGGAACACCCTTCCGTGGTCGCGCAACGCATCCTGGACAGTTTGGAACAGCTCGATCTGTTTCGCGACCAACTTGTAGCTCGGTTGTAGATGCCCGTCCTCTTCAAAGCAGAGTAACAATCGATATCTTGATTACTGCCTTTGCTTTGTAAACATCCACAGCGCCTTGAACCTGCCGTGAGATCACTTGACTTGGTGCAGTGCACTGCAGTCACAAAGCACTTCGCCGCTGGAAGCGACAGACCGCTTCAATTCCAACGATGTCCAAGACGGCCACGCTCCTGTTCGCACATGGCGGAGGGTTCTGCAAGGAATCCTGGACACCGATCGTGAAGCGACTACGAGAGTCTCCGCTGTTGCAAGGTTCCTCAGTCAGCACCAAGTTCGTGAGCTTCGACTTCAAGTATCATGGCAGCAACCGCGACGAATCGGTGCAGCCCCAAGTGGATCTGAGCAACCCAGCCGCTCCACGAGTGCATCATCCAGCGGCTGACTTGACGGCCTGGACGTCTACGCAAGTGCTGCAAGAAGCTCGCGCGCTCAAGAGCAGCGACACGGCGTTGATCGGCGTCGGCCACTCCATGGGCGCCTCGGCGATGTGGAACACGGAAGTCAACCACCCCGGCACGTTCGACGGGCTCATCCTGTTCGAACCCGTGTACGGGCCCCAAAACTCCGCTGAAGTCACCACCTTCCTCGTGTCGATCACGCTCAAGCGGGAGTCGTCCTGGTAAGTCGCAGCAGATGAAACCAGCCGCTACAGTGGGCCCTTGTATTGAACCAGTTGTTGCGGCAATTTCCAGGCCCTCGAGAGCAGCAGCGGAAGAGCATCTCCGCAACTTCAGGAACTTTGCGGCGTGGGACCGGGAGGCCCTGGACGCCTACATGGAAGGAGCCCTCGTGGAGGAGTCGTCGGGCAGGACCGTCCTGGCCTGCAACCCGCTGATCGAGGCGTCGCAGTACTGCCACAAGCTGCTGCACTTCAACGACCAGCAGCTGGGGAGGCCTCAGTGCAGCGTCCGCTTCCACTACGGCGGCAGAACCAAAATGTTCCGGCCGCCGCTGTTTGCCGAGATCAGTGCCAAGCACCCGAGCATCTACACGCTGGAAGAGGAGATCCCAGACACGTCCCACGCCATGGTCATGGAGAAGCCAGCGCTGGTCGCCGAGAGGATCCTGGTCAACCTGGCCAGTCTGGACTCGTTCCGCGAGTCGGCGAAGTTGTAGGAGCAAATAACGGTGGCAGCAAAGGCAAATTATCGTGGACGGAGCCCATTGAACGTTAGACTGTGCGAGGTAGTGTCGCTCTGGACAGCTCCACTCGATGCCGTGCTTGGTCCACGAAGTCGGCATCTGCAACGACACAAGCACCTCTATTGCAGCCTTGGCGACTTAATCAATGATGCGGAACTCGTCTCCACACTCGAGTCTTCACCACTCTGGTCCCCAAGCAGCAAGTGGAGCAGCCCAAAACGAGCGCAAAGAGGATCCGCGACGACCAGGACGTCCGGCGCAGCGTCATCAGCGTGCAGGTGGAGAACTAGAGCGCATCGAGCCATGAGCACCAAGGCCTGTTTATTTCACTTGCATTTACAATTGATCAGTAAAATGATTTTCTCGATAAAACAATTATTTTAGAAATACTTTAGAAATAGAAATGAATTTCTACTTGGGGGTGATTTTTTTTGCCTTGATCGGATATTTGTTATTGTTGTGAAAATTTGGCTTCTTTTCATGCACTTACGGCTACTTTCCGTGAGCACACTTATTGGCCAAGCTGAGTTCTCGACATGTGCGGTCAATTTAATTCTCTCCCATACCTAAGCATGGGCAACAATACGAAAATAAGAGAGCGATGGGCCAAGCCCCTACGCTGGAAGCCGCGCGGAAGACTAAGACGCTGTTCGCCACCTTGACAAGAAGTAACCGACCCTTCTAAGGTGGAAGAAGAAATATTGAAACATGGACACTTCTCCGGATGAAGCTGATGATCGCTGCGGGGGGCGTAGGACGTTCAAGTTGGCGGAATATGAAGAATCTGTATTGACGCATTTCGATTTCTTTTTGAGGACAAAAGCATAGCACCCTGCAAATATATGTTGTCATATTACCCGCTGAAACCTGAATCTCGCGAACCCAAGGGTAGCCCCCAACGATCGTTGTTGAGGTGATTTGTGGAAGCTCGCCGGACAGGGACCCCAGTAGATATGCGTGCAGCAGTTGAACCGAAATAACACCACCAATAACAAATAAAAACTTTAAAAGACTTACCAAGGGTGTGGAAGAAGCTGGAATGACAGCTCAACCTAAAAAAACGCTAGGTAGCTCAACCACTTGGCTGTAACCCCTATCGGACAGCATCACACTATTTAAAAGCGAAACATGCTACGAAAGAGAGTGAAACGACAAGCACCACTATCCCATAGCAATGAAGCAGCATCTCAAGCACGGCATGAGAAGCAAAACTCAAACGTCTATTTGTACTTAAATGACTGTGACATTCTGATACAAATTTGGCATAACGTCCTCCTATTTTTACAGCACTGGGAGCAGCCTCTGCTGCTCCCGCCGACAGAGCGGGGATAAGGTCCGCCTGCGACTGGCGCTATGTTTGAAACCGTTTGTCCAGGGGTCCAAATGCTCAGGATTCCAGATGCCAGGATGCCTCCAAGGAGAGAGGCTGTTCATGTCGAGTCCTTCTCCCCATCCTTTACATGGACCACACTGAGCAAACACAGTAATCGCATATATTACTTATAATAATCTTAGTGTGTAGCCATCTCTAGATGGCTGGATAGGAGCAACACTGGTTGCCGACACTAAGAGCCTAAACCCACTTCTTCTTTTTTCTCTCACCGACACGACTTTTCAGCTCTCTTCACGAACCTTCACACTTCTCAAAAACTTGCGCTCGTCTCTGGCTGTCATGCCCAGATGGCGCATGTCTATCCGTCATCATCCGGTGATCGAGTGCATCGTGGTTTCTCTTGGCCAATCACACCCCACCAGCACCTAAACTTTTTGCTTCATCACGATGGCCAATCTTGTGTAAAAACGATACTGATAGGACTTGGTTCTGATCTTGATATTAGTATTGATTTGTAAATAACAAAGTTAACAAAAAAGCGATGGTACCGGCAAAGAAACGTTTCTATCTTGTTACGCATGTATTCGGCTAAGTCCACTGCTAACGACGCAAGATCACCAACTTAATAACAGCAACGAGGCACCACAGAAGATATGCAGCGAACATCCCATAGCAAGTAGATCAGTTGCGAATCGAGCAAAGGTCACCTGGGGTGAGGTCGCCAACACTTTCGTTGCATACCTCCTGGACGTGTACACAAGACAACAGCATCGCATCCATGTGAACTTGACTGAGGATATGAGCACGTTTACGACCTTCCGTACGGAGGATTTTGATGCGACAGTTATCCCGTGCCTTAAGTTGTTCGGCATTCTGTCAAGGGGTGAAACAACGTCGAAGGCCGCGCGCGCCAAGAGCAAGAATCATAAGGGCAATCACTGATCAAGGAATCATGCAATGGTTGTGTAGACAGTACTTCGAAGTAGAAAGGGAAAACTTTTTGTGAATCGTTACTTTGCTCGCGGCCTTTCTTGTTGTTGCTCAGCAATAATTTGTGCAATGGACTTAACGGCTTGGATCTAACATGGGCATATTTACTTGGTAATAGCGTCAACAAATATAACATGCGAGTACGTTAAGTTAATATGTGTACTGTATTTCCCTTCCAACAGTGTAAGGCCTTAAAGTGCAGGACGGTCATTGCCCAGTAAGGAGGCTACGCCAGCCACTACATCTACTTCTGTGACTGTAGCGCTTTCTCACAGCAACTCGTTTAGTGGCACATCTAGGTCTAATTTCTCACTATCAGCAGCGCGAAAAATCTTCAGCGAGTGTGTGTATTCAGTAATGCACATTGATAGTACAAGTCAGCAGTACGGAAACTAGAATGCAGTTTAAAAGCACTTGCTCCTACACCTGTACCGCAGATATTTCAGCAAACCTTGAGAAGCTTGATGAGGTGCTGAAGCTCCGCAAAGCATCTCGATAGTTCTGACAACAAATACGCCACAGTTGTGCAAATCAACTTGCGTACCGCGTGGAATGGGAGGTAACATCCTATAGTGCTGGCAGTAACAAGGCACGTAACGCCATTGCAACACTTCTTGCATTTGGTGTGGGCATTCGTGTCTACACCCGAAAAGGCCCTCAGTGTGTGTGCGGTTATCGTGCTGAATTGATATCATAATACTTTACTTTATGATATGATGCTAACATTTTAATGCATGCAGAACCAATATGTCTCGTTCGCTTCGCAAGAAAGTTATGTGTCAGCACCAAGAAACGCTTCCTGACACTGCGTCCTTTTGCGGTCTTTTTCAGTGAACAACGCGTTGCAACAGCGCGATTTTCTGACGCAGCTTGGCATGGAGACCATTCTCAAGGACCTGAAGGGTAAGCAACCTAAGGTCGATCATGGTGATCTGACAGATGGAGCCTACACTACGCATGCGATGCACCAGGCGCTGCAGCGCTATAAGAAACAGCTCGTTTACTTAAACAAGGTGTTCAAGTGCAGCCCAGCTAATCTGACCAAGCGCATCGCTCAATCACGGAAAGCGGCCCTTATCATCATAGGGCGTCGCCCTGGTCAGCAAGAAGGGCACCTGGCACTGTATTGCCAGGGCCAATGTTGGTGAAAAGCACATCTTTATCGAGTCTGATTATTACATGTATTTCCCTAATAGTGTAGAGAAGTTAGATGCTTACTTTGAGCACATTGACGGTGTCTACTCTATTGAGGACATTGCTTGGAGCGCAACTTGAAGTACAGTCACTAATAACTGGTACACTAATACAAATATTCCCTTTTCTCTCAGTATTCTATTTTCAGTAGTTCAATAATGACATTAGATACTACAATATTATGGTTTAGCATGATTGGCCATAATTCTGTGTATAAATCCTACGATTTACCGGATTTTATTCCTTTTGTGCAAAGCGCATTACGCAAGTACATGAACATAGGTTTTGTACGTGATTTTGTAAAGATGTCTGCTATCATTTCTTTGGTGTTGCAGTATTGAATTTCAAATTCTTCTCTGTCCACTTTTTCTTGTACAAAATGGTACCGAATATCAATGTGTTTACTTTTGCCATGCAGTTCAGGGCTGTAGGATAATTTAATACAGCTTTGGTTGTCTTCAAAGATTGTGATTGTAAATGGGCTTTCATGTTTGAGTTCTACTAGAAGTAGCTTGAAGAAAATGACTTCTTGCATGCAGTGGCATAAGGCAATGTATTCTGCTTCTGTTGTAGATAATACTACGGTGTGGTGTTTCCGTGATTGCCATGAAATGGGGCTACCACACATGTATGTGATGAAGCCTCCCACTAAGCGTCTGGTATCGACGCAGTTCGCATAGTCGGCGTCTGAATACGCGGTGAGATAGTGCTTTGACTCATATTGTTTTAGGTTTTCAATACCACCTAGTGTTTTGCCAAGTTTTCGAGTACCGTTTAGATACTTGAGGCCTCTCTTGACCGCATTCCAGTGAGCTTTTCCAGAGTTTACAAGGAATTGACTGACTTATCGTAGGAAGTAGGCTAGATCAGGTCTTGTTCCTATCATCAAGTACATGAAGCTACCGACTGCCTCTCTGTACGAGATCGCTTTCATCGCATCAATGTCTGTTTGAGACTGTGGTCACATGGCCTCTGTGAGTTTGACACTTGGGTCCGTGGGTGTTCCAACAGGATAGGAGTTGAGGTGAGAAAAGCGATCCAGGACTTTGGTAGCGTATTTTTCTTGATGAACGAAAATGGTACGTTGGGTGCGATTACAAACAACGGACCAACCCAGAATGTATTGGGCTTCTCCCAAGTCGGACATTTTAAAGCGCTGTTTAAGCGCATCCTTGATGTTATTGATGAGAGCAATTGTGGGAGCTATGATGAGGAGGTCATCAACGTAAACGAGAACGTAGCACGTGGCTCCGCCAAAAGTACTGACGAAGACACACCGATCTTTGATAAGTTTGTGGAATCCCATGGTAACCAGAAAAGCGCAAAGAGTGAGGTACCAGATGCGTGGGGCCTGCTTGAGGCCGTAGAGACTTTTGAGTAGTTTACATACCAAGTTACCACCTACCCACCGGCTGGTATTGCAGACCGCTAGCACTGTGGTAGATGCGAGAAAGCGCGAGAAAATTATAGCGAAATTACATGTATTAAGTTACGCCTATAAAACCCGTAATTTTACAACGTTGTGTGGCTCTGCGAATTCAGGAAAAGTTGTCCGAGGCGTGTTTGGCCAGACGAAGTAGCCGCGTGGTGTTCCCTGGGGATAACTTCTTCCAGGCAGCGTACCGAGCCCGCGTCAGGGGGTGTCTTGACCGGTTGACTTGAACCTCGTAGTCTTGGGCACGAAGACTACTTAACCAATACTAAAGTTATACACTACACAAACTCTCTTTGTCCTCTGTTCTTTGAAAGGCCCAGGACTCGGGCCTTAAAGGGTCTCTTTGTTTAACTCCTAGCCCAGACCCAAGGTTAGCACGCGCACCAGTCCCCGAGAGGACAGCAACCCACACAGTATCGGCTTTTCAGCCCAGAACACTATGCAAGTCACTCTTAGGAAGACACCACGGAAAACCCCCATATTGACTGGGAGTTCCCGGATTATGGGGGCTTGTCACCACCCTGAGACTTATGAGGCTCTATTCTGGGGAACGCTGCAAGTGGCCACCAGGAGCATGTTTCCCAGATTAACTCAGAATTTGTATGGTCCTTGGCTGGCGGCGCTCGGTCCAAGGCTTAGCTTGGAGCCCGTTCACATCATTACTCCTCAGCGCCCAATCCCCTGTCCCCTGCTGGACAGGCAGTGAGAGTTCTCTCCACGCTCTCAGTTACTGCCGTGCGACTTGCTGCGCATCACCATCCATCCACAATCCGTCACGCCATCTTTGAAAACCGACCGGTGATGGGGGCCAGCGCTCGAGACGTCTTCGACGCCTTCATCGACGTGGCTCAGAACGCGGAGATCGTCATCTCCGAGATATTCGGCAGCCTCACCATCCGCGAAAACAACGAAGTGGAGAAAATAAAAAAATGGGCACACAAGTCTGACATTTGGACAAATGTGAGTTTGTCCGCTGCCAGTGACAGGGGCGCAGTGTCAGCCACTGTTGTGGCGCTCAGGGTTCGGTGTAGCAGTTAGGCCTCTCAGGCTCATTTAAAAAGCGCGCGGAGAAGTCAAGGAGGAAGAGCAAGAATGGAGGGGCTGCGGCGGGCAACACGGATGGTGGGCCTGAGGACAAGGGGTTGGACGCAACTGTAAAGAAGGAGCTCGTCCAGGAGGCCACCACTGCGGCCAAGGGCATCTTGCCGTACAAGAAGCGTGAGCAGAAGAGGAAACGTATCAAACCGTCCAACAATCTGTGCGGGTTTACACGCACGCGAAAACAACGGTATTCCGGTCACAAGAAGCCCTTCTACACGTCCTCCAGAGTGTACAACGTCGGGAAGATGCAGTCCTTGTTCATGAGCAGCTTCCTGGAGTCCGTGAGGTGCTTGCTGCGAGACGTCAGTCGGTGCTTCAGCAGTCTGAAGCTCCACGTGAACCTGGCGTGATTGTAATCGATGGAGATGACGAACCTCTATGGCCTGTAGACGTCGACAAGGTGGAGATTTCGCGCAACCCTGAGAAGATCCGGTTCCCTGATATTGGGGCTACGGACATGTGCAATTGCGCTTTTGACTGCTTCAGAGACGACTGCGTGAATGCCTGCACGGGCTACTACTGCACGGCAGCTAGTTGCCGTCGCAATGGCAAGTGCTCGAACAGCTTGCACGAGTGCAAGGACTTGGAGCTGACCGTTACAAAGACAAATGGAATCGGAGCCAAAGCGACAGCAGCGATTTACTCCGGACCAATCCTTGGCAACTACACAGGAGTGCTAACTACACACGATTTTGAGGCCGGCGAGGAGTAGACTTGTGAGTACGCAATGAAACTACAGCAAAAGAGCAGCCGTCGCAAGACAGTCTACATTGATGCTACGACGTGCGGCGGCATGACACGCATGATGAGCCGCTTGTGTAATGCAGCTTGTCGTTTCGTGGAGTTGCGCAACCGCGCCAATGTGGTTGTAGTGGTGTGGCTAATCGCAGCATCAAAGAAAAAGAAGAGGTGACTGTGGACTATGTGGACCCTTGGTTCGACTGTCACTGAGGCGAGCCAAAGTGCCGCGGCTAGGACAAAAATCCGTGTATTCAGGGTGAAAATCAAACCACAGCAATGCAGTAGATGACACCCGGTAACGATCAATACACGTCATGCACATGAGCAACGTCAAAATAAGTACCGCTTTTTGATATAAGGATTTTCCGTGTATTGGAGTTAATCGACATGTATTTATCTGTCCAGGGATGCACCGTTCAACAGTAAAGCTTTAATCAGTGGCGTGAGCAACTCCAAAAACAATAAGTCCGTGTATTCTCGGGTTAGTGCGTCGTAGGAAGCATTCCATACAACCACTTGCGCTCGAATATGTAGTAGTAGGCCCATGAGTACATCTGATTCATTCTATGTCAAGGGCAAAACCGCTAGTACGGGGACGACCTGCTGGTACGCGAGGCTTGATGGATTGTGACGATCGCTGCCTCTTCTTAGAAGTCCCGCGGTATACCAACGTGGGTTTACCCACTTGCATATCTGGACCGGATATGTTTAAGGCATGCAGTAAATGGATGCAACAGCCGAACTTGAAGAAGTAGCCACAGCCACAGCAGTGTTGAATAAGGTCCACCTTCCACCCCGATTGCGGCTGACCCTTTCGCTCCATACGTGCGAGTTTAGGTTCATTTGAGCACACACCTCAATTGCCTCAACGGTTTTGTTGCGAGGTGCGTCCACCATCTTCGGGGTAGGAAACGAGAAAACATAGCGCCCGTGAGACGCCGCTTGAGTTTCATTAGGCGTCTCAACCACCAGTAAAACGTTTTGCTCGGCTAGTGGATTCGCTCGTACCTTCAACGCCTTGGGAACTTCAATATCAGTCTTAAACTTAAAATCGAAAGATTCGTTATGGCAACACGAAACCAATTGTTGCAAGAGAGTTCCCATTTTCAACTTTTGCCGTAACGTGTAGTCTCGCTTGGTGTTTTTGTTGAACTGCTCAACTGGACTATTAGTTGACGCAAACCCACGAGGTGTTTGAAAGCATTGCCACCTGACAAATTTGCCCTTCAACCATTGTTCGACAAAGTAGCCAGCAAACGCTTTCATTGCAGGTGGTGCTTTCCACTCAGCTACTCGTGCTCGAACAAGTGTTGCGCATTCTTGCGGACTTCGACTAGAGTGCATGTCGTATATATCTCGAACAACCTTACTACCAAAGTAAGGTTCCATACTTTTGTCCGCTTTAGAACGTTAGATATCACGTGGAAGTAGCACATCAGAATCTTTAACGTATTGTCGGAACCGAATGTGTTCTGGATAGCATTGTATTGAGTCTCCTTGGCATCTCCCATAACGTAGTACACCTTCAAAGATTTCTGCATGATGCGAAAGTACACCAGGCGCAGCGCATTTAACTTCTCTGTGTACTGCGTTTCCAAACGCTAAGAAGTCACGAACAGAGCTACCAAATGAAATGATCGGCATCGATCTGACATTCCGCACACGAGTACAGGATATTCAACCTGTGCGACCTTAAATGCAGCATCCACATGAAACACAAACGAATCCACCAGCCGGTCCAGCCGCGAGAGTAGCTTTTTGACGTAACCCCAACGACAAACGGCTTTTCGTCGGAGCCGATGCCTACGTCAATATGCCCGTTATCATCTTTTCTCCAACCGAACGTAATTGCCGAGCTATCCGCTTCGCTTCCGTTGAACTCCAAAGTGTGTATGTAGTCAGCGATCTCGTCCACAAAATCATTGTTCATCATTTTGGTCCTGCGAAAGTAGTTCGAGAAGTTTTGCACAACTTTTAACTCGGGACGATCTTCAATAGCGACCTGAAATTCTCGGCATAGGATTTCTGGTGCGCGCAGGTCGGAGACCTTGAGCATCCATTTCGCGGATGTAAATCTTGTGGGCTTCTGTCAACTTGTTCTACTTGGTATCCTTCTCCGGGTTGTTGTGCGTTCCACACTGGTTAGTTGTGAATTTCCGTGTATTCTCGCACTCCATAGCACGCCCGCGCCACTGACACTTAGCCGTTCGAATATTGGCGACGAGCAGCTCAAAAGTTGGTAGCGTATTTTGTGCGGAGCTGCTACGGTGCAAACCGAGCACCGAACCGTGTGGCTGGCCCCTTCTTGAGCTGCTTAAACTTTGTCAACGCAGCTTCGGTGGTAGCAGCATCCACATATTCGTGAACTATCGTCCACTCCAGCGCCATAGCCGACTGTCCTTGGAGTTGTCCCCGTGCAGATACCGAGCTCGCGCACAGGATATGATTCCGGCAGCCTTGTCTTCAGGGGGAGATCGCTAAATGGGCAGCAAGGATAGGCTGTAAAGTTGGTAGCACGGTCTTTGGATTGGCTATAACACATGTACAATGTCCATAACTCAGCTGCTCCGTGTACATGTACCAGTCACGTTGTCAGGTTGTCAGTTGCGATGTCTGGCAAGGCCAATCACTGAATTGACTTGGGAAATCGTTCTACCTGTGCGTCACCACCACGGGCGACGTGTGGAACAGGTCGGCCTGGTCGAACAGCGACGTGCGGTACGTGAGCGAGATCTGCTTGAGGCGCTCCACGGTCTCGTCGGGCAGCGCCGACAGCAGCCGGCGCGTGTCAGTGATGAGCGTGTTGCCGTGCTTGGGGTCGTCCTCGGGCGGCGCCGCCTGGTTGTCTCGTTCTAAGCTGGTGTTAGAGATTGAATAGACGAAGGATGGTCCATACTAGAGCTGTTGGGACTGCACGTCATGTACGCTGACCCAGCCATTGAAATATAAGCTATCCTTTGAAGAACGAGTCGCATGAATTACTAGTGCAAGACGAACGACAGCATTTTTAAAGTTACTTTCATTTTTCAGCCACACTTCCTAGCGACAACTATCAAACGCTGACACCCTCAGTTGAAGTGGATGCGACGCATGTGTCCCGATGACGGGCGAGTTGGCGCTGCGGTATCACGAGCCGTGGGGGCCTGAGCTCACCAAGATGCACCCGACGTACGTGTCGTCGGTGGGCTACGACCCAAAGTCGAACCAGAAGGACGAGGCCGCCGAGTTCGTGACGGAGACGCTGCAGCGCCGACTGTACTCGGAGGAGTTCTGCCACTGGCGCCAGTGGGTCAAGGGCGAGTTCGTGGTCATGGACAACATCTCGCAGCTGCACGCGCGCACGAAGCTGGGCATGGGCGGCCACAACTTTTGAAAGACATCTGATTGGACAAAATTTTGACCTTTTTTGCTTCAGAGTTCGATACGCAAGACGCGGCGCTGCTGCAGGAGTCGTCGCCGACAGCCGACCGCTGTGCGGCTTCAAGGCCGTCATCGATGCTGAAAGGGCATGACAAGGAGGCCAAGACGAAGATGAAGGACCCCTATCGGTGGCACCCAAACCGACGGAGAGAAGGTATGAGGACCCGGCAGGGCAGGCGGAAGGCTGCTATTTTGTGACGTCATTGTTGACAAGCTGTTGCGCACGCTCAGGTACTGTTATCTTATGCAACAGATAGTACAATTGATTTACTAACTGCTGGGTATGGTACTACGATTTCTTACGCTTCCGTGACTTGAATGGCAGAGTTTGTGTGCGCGTGCTGCTCCCTTCTCGCTCAAGTCTCAATACTGTGCTAAGTTTTATCTGCTCTGCCCTGCGGGTCCTTTTGCTCGATTTTAATGTTAGCGTGTCGTAGCCCAGTTTGAATATCTCAACAGCACGTGCTTCGTCTCACAATTTTGGCATCGGTGCGCCGACTTTAGCCTCGATTCCGTTGGAGATATGACGCATCATCATCGCCCAATCTGACAGCAATGCTCTCTTCTTTGATGTGTCTAGGTCATCTGGCAAAATACCATTACCCGAGCCTGCTATTACCAAACCACCACAGTAGCCACGCACCACGGGAATCTATGCTGGGAAAATCAAAGTGCTGAGGAAGTAAGTGGAATTTACCTCCCTAAGTATAGTAGCGTCGTGTTGCAGCTGACGCTGGCGTTGTCTGTTCCGTAGGTTTGTGGCGATGCAGCCCCACCTCAACCATCAATGATTTAATCTCCTTTCGAAGAAGATCTCTAGTAATGTTGCCAGCTGCAACGCCTTTTTCTCCAGTACGTATTCCATTCGTTTTTCCAACATTTCAGGGAGAGCATCGATTGACTGTTGCTGCTGGTCCAGTTTTTTTGTAGAGTTCGACGTGTGGAGGGATCCCTGTTGACCTCATCCACTGAGACTCGCCCTGCTCTAGTTTTTCGTGTAGCCCATTGAGGACACCGGTGCTGGTGAAGACGGATGTCGATAGTAGTGGATGATTCGGCGGAAGCTTTGCTGTAAAATATTGAGCATGATAAACCAAGGACGCGAGGCAAAGTTGCAAAATGTCTTTGTGGTTTGGCTCAACGGCGAGACCAGGGAACATGTTTTGCACGCTTGCAGTCACAACTCCGTCTGCTTTGTCACGGAAATGTGGCGGCAACACCGCGAAGCCGGACTCGTTCACGGGTAGGCCTGCTACCACGCGTCTTAGAAATTGATCACCAGCCGCTTCATAGCGCAAATATCTGTCCTGCACGCCCCCAATAGACCAACCACAGCGTAAGCAGACGCTCACCATTGAGGGACCGCCAGTACTTCCGCCGCATGCAAAGGTACCGACCCCTTTTCGCACAGAATGAGTGCCGTACCGTTCCGAGATGTCATCCTTTTAAGCAGTTGAGACAGCGCCTTGCTAAAGCGAAGTTTTTGATCGGAACCCGGAAGCAACTGACCAGGTGGCATGCAAGGGTTGCGTGCAAGATAGACTCCTTAGGCAGTAACCCAGCATGTTGACGGACTAAAAGGGTTGGCATAAATATGCCGAGGGTCAAGTGGCCCTGCACCCTCCTGATTGGTCTTTGTCTTGAAAAAATTGCTCCAACACTATCATCATTTGCCGAGAGATGTTGCGTCTGGAGATTCTGGACGGACACCGATCTGCACATTAAATTCCACTGAGTTGTTAGAAATAAATGAGAGAATCCACCGTCATTTCGAGTGAGTGTGGAGTTACACAATTCTTGGTAGAGTGAGTACGTAAGTGACTGCTTTCCCGAGGTTTTAGGAGAGCTGGTTTGATTATGGTCAGCTTCTAATCGTTTCAAACCTGAGAACAACTGCTTCATGTATTCACCATGCTCCGCAGGTAGTGCAATTCTCTTTAATCTATAGAGGTCCTTAATTGCACTTCGATATCCACTCAAAGTTACAGATCTGGCAATACTTCTTTTGTACACCAGAAATTTTTCAAAAAAGCCAGGGGTGAACTCCATGAGATCAATATCATCAGATTCGTCGAAAAATTGGCCGGTGTTTGAGTCTTCTTTGGAGAGCTCGTTCCTGATCCATCTCTTGATTACGTTAGTTTTGCCCGTGTACTTCTTCCTCGTTTCGGTAGAAATGCAGGCGTTACGTATCGCCTTAGCATCAGGTACTGGGGGAGCGGTTGCTAGACCTCTCGCTGTCTGCAAGCCTGTGTCGCCCATGGCGGCCGGAGCTTGTAGCTGCTGAGAGAATGAATATGTGGAACTGACTCGGTAGCTCCAAGGTTTTGACCAATCACATGACGATCGTATCTTTGGTTGCTGCTCTTACGAATTCTCGAACTAATTCGATCCCATGGCCACTATACTAAAATGAACTCAAGGGGCCTGCCTACAGTACGTTTTGACAAAAACTCCATAGCCATATAAAACTTACGAAAGCACGAGAATGTGTGCTGTTCCCGTCCGATACGCGCTCATCCGTAGCGACATGCGCCATTCATACATTTTATGCGCATTAAGGTATTCTTGGGTGAGGTTCCTTAACTTCGTGTATCTTTACCTGTTTCTCAACGAAGTGGACGAGCGAGAGATCTCTCAGATGCGCCTCGTGACATCGACCTCGCAGGGTACGATGGTCGAGTCCAATACCGTCATGTTCGCTGAGTTCGTCGAGGCGCAGAGCGACAAGGACGAGAGCTACGGCATCGTCGTCGCCGACTTTGTCGACTCGGATGAACTTTACCTGTACCGACCGCAGGAGCGAGTGCGTCGAGACACCACCACCGTCTTCATGATCCGCTCCTACGTCGACAGCACCGACAAGAACTCGGACGACAAGCAGCGGGTGGTGATGGGGTCGCGTTGGACTAGCACTAAGATCCACCACAGCGACTTGAATTTGTCGTCTGACGCCCTGCAAGAGATCGAGGAGAGCACCGTCTCATTCGGAGACACCATGAAGAAGTTCATCCAGCAGTGTCTCGGCAAGACTGGCATTCTGAGAGTGCAAAGGAGTGCTTTATAAACCACCATTCTTGACAGCTTTCTTTGGATTTGATCCATTACGCATCGCCGGATGTGCGTTTCGTAATCTGCGCCTAGAACCCCTAGGGCTCACTTCACAACAGGAAAGAGACAGTCATGAACCAATCGGTCGTGGCCACGATGCAGCCCAAGAAGACGAAGACTGCATACAAGCTCCGCAAAGAGCGCAAGCGAGCGCTGACGGACAAGGTCCAGCAGATGCAGAAGCAGTTAGACAAGCTCAAGTTTCAACTGCTGCTGGAGCAGGGGAGGTGGCCAAGTCCAATGCTCGCACGGAAGCAGTCAACACAGTACTCCAGGAACTGATTCAGAAACAACACGTGGCGATTGCCAGTAGCCAGGCCCAACTCAATGGACATGCGGTGAGGAAACTGATGCTGACAGCGCTGTCAACACTACAGAGACAGCTAACGAACTTCGTGTCTGTAGCAACGCAGTTTGAACGCTCTGCATCCAGCACAGACCGTGATTTGCCTAGGGAAAGACTTGACGGAGCGACAGCAAACACTGATGGGGATGAAACAGCGACAGCTCAGAGTTGCAGAGCAGTACCTGGTTGCAAGAAGCAGTGGACTCGACCCCAGATCCACATACTGCCAAGAGGAACGCTTCGACCATCCTGGAGACGACTACTGCATTCTGCGCTTCGAGGTGATCCCTGTCCACGGTCCCTGTGCTAAGGCAGTCTTTGATGCAATCATCGGGTCGGTACTGAATGCCGAGATGATCCTGTCCGAGATGTTTGGGAGCATTACGATCCGTGAAGACACGGACTTTGACAACGAAGAGTTCTCGCAGATCCGGTTAGCGTCATTGACGTCGTCAGGGGCCACGATCGAGTCTAATACGGTGCTCTTCTCCAAGTTCGTGGCGGAAGAAGACGACAACGGTAGAGGTTACGGCGTCATGACCGCAGACTTTGTGGATCATGACGAGCTCTATCCGTACCGTACTGGGGAACGCATTCGCCGAGACGCCACGTCCATTGTGATGGTGCGCTCCCTTGACCGACCAGGGTCAGCCAGAAAGGGGCCTCAAGTCGTCGTTACTAGACACACCTGGCTGAAGATTCATCGCAAGGAGATCAATATCTCCAATGACCCGGAACGAGAGCTGCAAGAGAGCTCTGTGTGCTACGGGAACACTGCGAAAAGATGCATTGACCAACAACTGGCGATGACATAGTTCTGCATTGCACTTACCGTAACTACCAAACATCTACTCCATCTCGACATCTTCATCGCCTTCAACTTCCTCACGAGGACGCTTCTTACCCGTCGTAGAAGTCTTATTACCGCCAGGGAGTTTGAAGCGTTCTGTCAATTCCTCGTTCTACTACGCGCTTTTGCTGTTCTTCGTAGTGGTCACGCGTCTTGGTGATGGTGACAAACGCGGCTCGGCCGTTCCCTTCTGCCACCATCGTAAACGACGCATTTGTCTGCGAGTGGCCTGTCCAGCGTCGGGCATGCTTGATATCCCGAAAGAACACCAGTCCTGTCGTCGTCATCGTTTGTTCGGGGCCACGGAGAAACGCCCTAACACGCCCGTTGTCGGGAAATTCAGCCTCGTGCATTACCCAGGAAAAAGAGCTTGTTCAGCAGAGCGAGCTGCTCGTTCAGCCATTTGACTCGACACTCAGCTAACTCAGCAAGTAAAGTAAACCTTTGATCTGTCGTCTCTAGTTCAGAAGAAAGTTTGGTTACCTTATCAATGACGGAACGTAAATCACTTGCGTCCAACTTCCCAAAGTGATCGACAACCCCTTCAGAATGCTGAGATCGCCACAGTCGATAACTTGTTTCCACAGTAGATCGGCATATTGGGATAACATCACTTTGTCCGGCGGTATTTCTTTTGTCTTGGCTAGTGTTGCCGTCAGCAACGCCTCGCGAGCCTGGCCCTGGTCAGTCCCCTTTAGTACGCGCAAAGTTAACTCTAAAAATTCATCTTTGGAGTAGTAGCCGTAGAATTCGTCAGCATCCGCTGGAATGGAAAGCACTTTCAGAATCGTGTCTTTGATATCAGCCCAAGCAAATGTTTCCACCAGCAACATGAGACTGCCGGCAAATTCGATTTTTCTGTCAAACAGTCGAAGAACTTACTGAAAAACAAATCCACCAGCGTCACCTCATCGGACTTGACAATTAATTCCACGAGCGAGCGACAAAAACCGATTTTGTCAGGCTTTTCGACTCGCCCGCGCCGTCTGTTCACCTTCTCATCGAGGCTCGCTTTCTCCATAAACGACCGCAGAGCGTTCGCATCGACAGAATCCCTCGCTTCGAGAACTGCAACTGCAGCATTGACGTTGGCGATATCTAGAGCATATTCAATATCCTTCGACGACGGCCACACAAAGACGGCGTACCTAACGCTAGTTCTCTTCATCCTCCTTTCCGTGTCACCGTCGTATGGTTCGCCACAGACCGAATTCCACAGTTCCGACAGCTTTAATCTTGCTGGGTTCAAGAACGTGGGCTTCAGCGTTGGCTCCAGGGCGTCCCTTTCAATATCCGAGAAATACATAGAGGTGACTGGGTTTCCGTACATTTTGCCACTCACAGAGTACCACGCCACCGAGTCTTTACGATCGTACTCTTGCCAATACGCGCGCTCTGGGTGTCGGTGTGAACCAAAATTGTCGTAGCTTTCGATTGTTCGAGATAGCTGTGCGATGTAGAAGCTGAAAGCCTTCTCTTCCGGAACTAAACTGCTCGCTTCTAGCAAAGCTCGATACCGCGTTTTATCTTCCCCACACAAAGCGTCGGCCCCTCGCTCAAGAATCTCTTTCTCGGGGTACTTATTAGACAACAAAAGCGCGAAACATTCGTCGTCTGGTTCTACGTCCTTAAACGCGTCCGCCAGCTCTTCACTCAACGGTCTCTCACCTTTCGCATCTTCCAAGTGACGCATGTCCGCAGGAAGCGACAGCGAATACCTCAAACCCAACTGATACCCACTCTCCACTACTTCCCTCGAATATAACGCATCCGCGAACTGCACCGCGTAGAACGGCAGGTAGGGCGACAACCCTTCACCCACTCCAAAGTCGTGGCGGAACGCCATCTCCCGACCGCGATAGACGACCAAAGCTCCGCCTGAATGCTCTGACGGCAGCTGAATTGTTAACACTGCCACCACTCCGTCCTTCTTCTCTTCTTGGTGCTTATCGATCTGAGCCCCTTCCTCAAAATTACCAACTCCTGCAGCTCAGCTAGCAGCCTCACTCTCTTGAAACCCAGTCGGTCTCCCACCGTCGAACAGAGCTTCTCCAGCTTCTCGTCCCACATCGGATTCGTGAACGTCACGACATCGGATGGCAGTCTCCACGTATTCATACTTCTTGATCGGCTGTCTCTTCGCATTTTGCAACGATCTTCTCTCTGCGCTCAGCAGTTAGCGGGACCGGGGAAGCACCAATACCCTTAATTGTAAGACCTGGAATGGCTGGCAGCGTGTGTGCTACCCCGCCGAAGCTGAACTCGCCCGCATCCACTTCTGCCCTGGTCAGTAACTTGTTGAGTACGCTAGAGCTCTTCCCACTTGGTGCGACTATGTCGTTCAGCTCTCCTACGCAGCCAAAGAGCCACGCAGGCTTGACCAGCTTGGTCTTGGATGTCATCAAAGATAAAAATGAAAAAGATTTCATAATCTTTTTATTTTCTTCTTACGACTGCTGAAGGATGGATGGAAGTCGACTACGATCTTGTAGTCAAGTCCTCTCAATCTCCATGCCACCACGAATGCTGTCACTTTTCCTTTAGTCGCCATCACGAGCGTCGGCTCAACAACGATTTTGGCCGTTCGGCGGTGTTGGGGCGAGACACCACGTGCCGCTTCCGGAGGGCGCTGCGTGCTGCCAAATTAACTCCATTCTGGCTCGGGCGGACGACACCGCGGGGAGTTTTCCTTTGGAGGACAAGCAGCTTCCCTTCCCACAATCCCTGGACTGGTAGTTGATGGGGTGGGGTTCGTGTCGGTTCCATTGACGACTGAGGTTGCTGAGAAGCTGATTGCAGTCGGTGACAAGTCTCCGTTCGGCAGAGACTGCGAGACTCTACTTGATGACAATGTCCGCAATAGCTGGCAGTTGGGTGCAAATAAAGTGAAGATCAATAACCCGCTGTGGAAGATTGGCATTGACAAGTTAATGAAGGCAGTTGCAGAGCGACTGGGGTATAGTGACGTGCCGCTGGAGTGCAAGCTGTACAAGCTGCTGGTGTATGGCGAAGGAGGCCACTTCACGAAACACCGTGACACGGAGAAAAAGGACGGTATGATCGCGACGCTCGTGATCCAACCGCCCAGTCTGCACAAAGGAGGCGACTTGATTGTGTGTCGGAATGGCACGCAGCAGTATCGTCACGATTTCGGCAAGAAGGGCGGCACGGCGGGTTATCTTCCCCATTTTGCAGTTCATTATGCAGATGCAGAGCATTCGGTGGAAAATGTTACGAAATTGTATCGACTGGCGCTGGTGTATTCGATCTGCTTGCCGCTAAGCATTCAATACTTGCAAACGGATCGCTATCATGCACTTAGTGGCGAGTTGTCTGCTGCAATTGGGACCATGACGAACAAAGATGACTTTGCGCTTCTGCTGTCTCACCAGTACACAACAAAAAGCATCGAAGAACTGGGTTCTGGGGCACTGAAAGGAGTCGACCGCGCGAGATTCCGCGCCCTTGAGGAGGCGAATGAATCTGTCGTCTCTGACAGAAGGCTACATTTCTTTCTAGCTGAACTGGAGCATGAGATCGACAATGATGACGCTGACGAGATGTCCGTGAACTATCGATCCGACTCAATGACTTGGTATTCTGTGCGAGGACAAACACTGTGTGTCTACTCAAACGTGACCTTGCGCTTAAACTTCTTGAACCCAATGTTCGAGTCTATATCTCAGATGTGGGAACCTCACGGTACTAGTACACACGAGGGAGACACTGATAACGAGGCAGCGACTCGGAACGTCAAGTATTCTCGATACGCGGTGATTTTTGGCCAGGTGCAGTTGCTGTCTCCAGGGCGACGATGTATATTGATACCGAGGCTGCTTTGGACGTTTTCATGTCTGAGCTTTCCGCCAACGCCGCAGTTCGAAGAGCATTCAGAGAGATGACTTCCGAGACTATCGATAAAGACGCTAGGGCTGAAGTGATGCAATACCAACAAACTCTGGAGTCTGCTGCTCTCAGAAACTTTATGGACGTGGTAGATCGCGACCTCATGGAGGAAGAAGAAGTGGGTCGAGCTTTTATTCGCGTGTTGTGTGAGCTTGTAGTTAGTACGGGCGATTCCGAGCTGGCGAATCTGCTACTCACACATTTCTGGAGACGGGTGCCTTCTCATTTACGTGTTTGCGTTTCGCCGTCGCTTGTTTTGCTTGCGAAAGCGTTTGGCTGGGCAGCAATTGCTGAGGCGTTTCTGAAAGCTTTGAGCATAAGCACTTTGACAACTGCTCTTAGTGTAGCCGACGAACTCCAAGATGAAGAAGCTCAGAAGGCAGTTATAGCAAAACCCATAGAAAAGGTATTGGCTCTTAGTAGCGCGGAGTTGTGTTCGTCTGAAGCTCTCGGACTACTGTGGAAGTGGGTGATTCGCTGCGAAGACGAAGTTGCAGTCAAAGCTGTCGTGGCCAAGTTCCAGCAAGCAGACCCAAGTTTACTTGGGCCAGTGGCTGCAGAGTTATCGCAGCAGTTAGGGTGTCTGGATAACGGTAAACGGGAGCTGTTTGCAGGTATTGTCGAGATGAGGGTGAAGTGGTTGGACCACCACATTCAAGCGCTCGATAAGCCTTTCAGCTGGGAAATGCCCGACGCCTCCTTTCCCAAGAACTTAAAGGTGGAGGCGTTCCTCCGAGGTGGTGAAGAATCGGTGAACACCAAGGGGTCCAACGATTTGCGTCTCTTCAAAAGGCTCAAAACTATGCTGCCAAGTGGATGCGTCGGAAGCAGATCGAAGCTTCGTTCCAGTTGGAAGCGCACGAAAGTGACGGTGAATTTGCTGTGACCATCACGAAAACGCGCCAGTGGTTTTCCCAGTGCCAGCAGATTCTGCAGATCTACAAGACTGAGCTCAATACCTTGAAGGAACGTTGCGGTAGTGGTAGCCAGTAGAAAAGTGAGTTGCAAGTTCTGCAGGTTACTACTATGATTCTAACTGTTATCTCCTAATATGCTCTTGAGCTGCTCTCTTGTTCTGCTTCTTTCATTGTTGTGCTTCCGCCAGATCATGAACTACCCTTTAATTTCGAAGTTTAGTACTAGATTTTTATGTACCTTTAACTTTTTGAAGGGAAGCCCAAAACCAATTTAAGTTTTTAGAAACCATATATAGCGATTCCCAATTAGATTGTTGGTTTGGATGTGGAGTGACATTAGCGATGAGGTAGCAGACAACGCTACGCAGACAGCAGACGAAGAAGTTCCTGTCGCCTTCTCTGACGACTGGCCATTCTACAGCGAATACCGCGATGCCGACGAACGGCCATGCCCAGATGAATGTTCCAGTTTGGGCGGCATCATCCGCAACATTTTGAAAAGGGAAAACCCTCAACTGCCATTTGCTGGACGCGAGAACAAGCTGCCGTTGCATCCGACACTGGAAGTCGATGGTATTGGGAAAATTGCGTTCCCATTGAGCGAAGATCAAGCAACTGTCATATTTAAGGACAATATGTGGGAGATTGAGGGGAACTGTGTGAAACTGGACGATGATGTGTGGTTCGAAGGGTTGGAGTCACTCATGAGTAAGGTTTGTCGTCAATTGGGCATCGCAGACATCGCCGAAGGCTGCTACTATGACGAAGGCGTGCTGTATTGGGAGCTCCATAAGTTGGTTTTATATCGCAAAGGAGGCTTCCCAGTAAACGTGTTGGGAATGAGGAGGCAATTTTGGTGGTGCATCTTCCGTCGGTCTCGAAAGGTGGAGCAGTGGTTCTTCCTGACGGAAACCAAATGTTTAAATTTGACGGACGGCAGACTGCGAACGGTCAGGCGAATTTCGCAGTAGTCACGCCGGATACAACGTACAGACTGAGGGGTCTAGTGCTCGCGTTCAAGCTGCGTTAGTCTTCTCTATCCATCTGCAACCTGATCACAGATACTTGGCCAAACAGCGAGTCCCGACATTTAACATCGTCCAGGATTCGACGCCGTCTGTTGTATTGCTCAAGAATATTTACACTGAGAAGGAGTTGAATTCGAAAGGGCTGGATGCTCTGACAGGGCTGGACTTGAAGCGCGTGCAAACTTTGAGGTCGTTTAACGGCACTTTATCTTCCACTCAACGGCTAACGCTTCTGCCTGTCAAGTTGGTTCGTGAGGTTACGTATGGCATGATCGATTTTCCTGACTATTGGGAAGACGAAACCCACAAAGACTTCATTGTTTGGTATTCGATTGGCGGACGTATCCTGTCTTCAGCAAAAGACGACTACGACGTAGACATCGAGAAGGAGCAAGTATGCCTAGACTACCCCAATCCAGATGGCGAAACGTTCCGACAAATGTGGGCACGGTCTGGTAGCAGCACCATCTTGCTGCCTGATGAAGCGTGCATCGACCGCTGGCGCAGGATGACGAAGAGCCCGAACGATGTTGATTTCGAGGTTGATTCCAAATCTTCAATGCCAACGAAACGTACGCAATACTCAAGGTATGCAGTGCTTGTTCTACCTGCTACGACGAGCATGAAACATATCCAGGACCTTGGCGGAAATGAACTGGCTGTTGCTTACGTAAATCACGCGTCACTGAGTATTCTTGCGGATCTTGCAGCGCTGCTGGAAACATCTGAATATCTCTATAGCATGTCGATAACCTGGTGGAGCAATATGTGCGAAGCGCTAGTGAAAGCAAGTGATATCTCGCTTGTCCGCGCTTTCTTCGAGAAATTTAAGTGTGATTTATACGTTGACGTGAAGATCGCCGCTCCGATCGCCAAGCTTGTCAATTCGTTCGGGTGGAAGGCCATCAAGTCGCTGTATTTATCGTGCTTCAAGAAAACAACCATCGAGAACTTGCTCGATCTCACTGTACAACTTGCGGGTGTCTTGGAAGCTTCCAAGACGAAGAAAAGAGTTCTCAAGACGCTGTTCAATGAGGCATTGTACTGGGCCCCGCATCGTCTTGGAGATTATATCAATTTTGTCATGCTGTGGGAATGTGTGCAGCAGTGTGATAGCAAGAGAGTTTTCAAGGACTTAGTGAAGCTCATCCACCGTCTAGGCACTAACTATTACGGCGACATTATCGACAAGATCGCACAGTATGCAGAGAAGGTTGGGTTTTCGGAGAGGGAGAGCCGCGAGTTCTTTGGACTTGTCAACGCATATCTCGGATACTTGAGAAGCGTGGTTGAAAAACGAGGCCAACCGGCCGACTGGAGAATTCCTGATGCCGAGTGTCCTGATGACCCGGACATTGAGGCGTTCCTACGAGGAGCAGAAGAGTACTTTGTATTACCCGGATGGAGTGACGAGGACGAGGGCCGAAAATGGATGAAAAAGTATCTCGGCAGCGAATTTGCGTCCATGTTCAGTATGGAATGCCGAGTAAGTCAGCCTGGCGAGTGGGATGTGATGCTTTCCAAGTTCAGCTACAAACATGCTGCAGGCGGCTTCTATACACCTTGGACGGATAAGAAAATCGCGGACATGACAGAGAAATATCTCCCAGGAGGAAAACCAAATCGCAAGTACCTCGCGACCGAGCAGAGAAATAACTGATTCCTGCAGTTGTCTTGAAAAGGTTTTTCAGTCAGTTGCAGGGTTTGTATTGACATCACAACTTCTCAGATACTCTCTCAATACAGCTCAGAAATCCTGATTGTGGAAAAACTTGTTAATCATCTCAAAGGAGACTGCGGGCTGATCCATTGGCACCATGTGGCCCGAGTTGAAGACTCGAATAAATGCCAAATTCTCAAACGAACGCACGCGACCAGCATCCTTAGCTGCGGACGTCACGAATGGATGGTTTGGAGCCTCAGTAAACTGGGCTTTGCCGCTCCAGTCCAGTGCCATGACCCACGCCTGGTTACCCACCCAATTGCACATGATATCTGCGTCTCCAGCGTAAATCAACACGCGCACTCCTGCCTCCAGCAGCTGCTTGACATCCTCAGCCGAAGACAACATTTCATCAAACACAAAGCCTGCCCCCACTGTCGCATCACACTCTCGCCAGGGCTGGGACTTGTGCACGTCAACGCCCAGTTCTTTCAGCACTACAGGCGAGTTCAAGTACTCGTCAATGTGTTCAAAGTGGAAGCACTTCATCACGTTCTCTTCGTGACATGCTTGACGGATATCGTACGGGTTTCTTCCCGACTGGTAGTACGGTCCTTCCAGTGTTCCGAAACAGAATTCCATGGCGTCGAAGCACGTCAGTCGGTCCTTCTGACACTGCAGAATCAGCTCATGGCATACAGGCTGCGCCTTCTTCATGTCCTCGATCGCTTTCTCGTCCAGTAGTGACACATTATACGAGTTGAAAGCCATGTCCACACTGTGCTGGTACTGCACGGCTGGATCTGTAAGTCCATTCCCCACCGCAATCCCTGCCAGATTAATGTGCAGAGCTCCCGGTTTTAAATGACGCAGCATATTCGCCTTTAGAATGTAGTTGGCTGCTGCCGGCACATAATGCCCGCCGTAACTCTCCCCGTCACGAAGAACGCTCTGTCTGTCAGCTCTGGGTGTGTCTTGAGGAACTCCTGGAGGAACCAGTAGATGTTTTCAGCAACATTGAGCTCCCCGAGTCGTAGTCCACTTTGGGACCGTATGAGTATCCGACGCCGGTCGGTTGGTCCAGCCAGATGACATTGGCCTCTTGATTCCACGAGTAAGGGTTGCCCTTGGTGGTTAGATCTGGTTGGACATGGCACGGCCCATTTTCGGCCAGCAAGGCCATCATACTGGAGCAGCCGGGACCCCCGTCAGCCACAGCACCAAAGGGTCCTGCTGAGGAGCTGAATTGGACTCGACAAACCAGTAGAAATAGTGGTCGTCGTCCTTATTGGGGAGTTTGACGTAGCCTGTTTCATGGGCAGTCAGGCCGCAGAAGAACTCTTGGGTGGAGACGGTGGATCCTTTCAGGCTCTGGAGAGACGAGTCTTGGTGGACGATGAACGCCAAACAGAGTAGGAAAGTCACCCCCGCAATAGCCACGAGGCTGGAGCGAGTGGTCGAACGACGGAAGTTCCAGACGGAGCCGTCGGTGACCCCAACAAGAGGCGTCGACTCGGTCGTGCGGCTCATTTTGATACAAAAATCTCAAGTGAAGTGGAATGAAAAGCTCATGAGATTTGTGGAAAAAGGTGCAGGGAATTGAGCGAAGACTTTCGGCAGCTATGACGACGGAGAGCACGCCGTTGCTAGATGGTTTTACGGTTGAGCGAGCTCACAAGTACCGTGCCCCTCTCCAGGCGTTGATCGGCTTGGTTTGTCTCCTCCTTGGGATCGGTGCACTTCAAGGGTTGCTTCGCAGAGCATTGCCAAGTGACGACGTCCAAGCCAAGCCAACAGTCAGGACGACGCCCGATGGACTTCCGACCGACTACTTCTGCGGAGACACCAAGCAGGACTCGGGCTACATCAAGCTGCCCAACAAAGTGGACGACAACTACTTCTTCTGGTACTTTGAAGCTCGACGCAGTCCCGAGACGGCACCGTTGGTGTTGTGGCTGACCGGCGGACCGGGTGGGTCGAGTATGTTGGCGCTGCTGACCGAGAACGGACCGTGTCGGGTGCTGCCGGACTTGTCGACGGAGCTCCATCCGTACTCGTGGACTAACGACGCCAACGTGGTGTGGCTGGACCAGCCCACCAACGTCGGCTTCTCGTACGGCCCCGACCCGCACGACGCCGACACCAGCGAAGACAATGTCGGAGAGAACATCTTCTGGTTCCTGCAGGGGTTTCTGGAGCGCCATCCAGAGCTGCAAGACCGAGAGTTTTTCATCTCGGGCGAGAGCTACGGCGGCCACTACGTCCCTGCAGCCGCCCACTTCATTGCCCAGCAGAATCATCACAAACCTGACGGAGCAGTGAATATCAACCTGCAAGGCATCTCGATCGGGAACGGCTGCACGAACCCTGTCGTCCAGAACCCGCACTTCATCGACATGGCAACCAACGCCTACAACGTGTCGTTCGTGAGCGAAAGCGAGCTGGTCCAGCTCAAGGCTGAAGCTGCTGTGTGTGAGAAACAAATGGAGGCCTGTCAGTCCAACACGAGCGTGTGTTTCGATGCGGAATCCTATTGCGATGATAAGCTCAGCAGTCCGTTCATCGCCGCCAAGCGCAACCCGTACGACATCCGCCAGCCGTGCCCGACCAGCGACACGGACGTGCTCAAGTGCATCGACAATGGCCCCGTCACGCCGTACCTGAACTCGGCCAACGTGCGGGAGTTTCTTCGCGTGGACAAGCGCGTGGGCGAGTGGCAGATGTGCAACTTCGACGTCAACAAAGCGTTCACCGACTCGTTCGACGTCATGCTGTCCAGCAGCTCGTTTGTCGCTGATCTGCTCGACGATGGAGTACGTGTATTGATCTACGCTGGCGACGCGGACCTCATGTGCAACTGGTCGGGCAATTTGGCGTGGCTGCAAGCGCTGAAGTGGACCGGCGCGGAGGCTTTCAACGCTGCCGAGACACACAACATGGTTATCGATGACGATAGTGCTGGATCGGTGATCTCGTCGAGTGCACTCACGTTCGCTCGCGTGTTTAGTGCCGGTCACATGGTTCCTCAAGATCAGCCTGCGGTGGCGTTGGAGATGATCAACAAGTTCTTTGGAAATGTTTCGCTCTGAAAATTGATATGCAAGCAAGTAAGACCAGCACAGTGGAATTTGTGCAGTAACACTAGTGATGAATGCTGATTCTGAATTGCAACGGCTATATCATCAGCCCGTGGACTGGAGAAAGCCTCACTGCCGATCACCACTGCCACCGGTCGAAACATGCTCCAACAACCACTTCAACTCCGTTTTATACTGCAGTAGCAGTCCTTGGCGGTGCTCGAACCACTCGCGCGTTTTCGTGATCGTCACGAAGGCTTCACCGTTCGCATAATCGGCTTCTATTCGGAACGATAGTTTCTTACGCGTCCACTTGGCAGCGAAGTTGCGAGCTTCTTGAATGTCTTTAAACCGTTTTCCTTTCACTCCAGTAATGGTCGTCGGAGTTTCGGCTCCGTGCAAGAACGCCTCCACCTTGTCGTCAGGAAAAGACTTATCGTGCATTTCCCACGAGAATGGTTTGTCCAGTCCGCGGATTTGGTGGTTCAGCCACTTGATGCGCGTCGAAGCGAGACCTTCCAGTGCAGTAAATCTATCACTCGCTTTGTCAAGACTGGCACTGTCCAGCTGCGTTACGATCGCATCAGTCACCGGTTGTAGCAGACTCGGGTCCACTTGCTTGAACTTGTTCACCACTATTTCAAAAGTACTCTTATTGTCACTCGTAATGACCACCTTCCACAGCAAACCAACCCACTTGGACAGGCAGAGTTCTTCATCCTTCAGAGTCACCGCATACGCCACAGCGGCTTCCAGTATCGCTTCTTGGGCAGGCCCCTTATCCAAACTATCGACAATGTTCAGTGCCATTTCGATGTCTAACATTTTGACATGGCGATATTGAGGACCTCGCACTTTACTTTCTAGTGCGTTGAGCACGGCTTGATCAATGACACTCCATGGGAATGTACGCGCAATCTTGATCAAGCCGGGAACTATTGCTAGGTTTGTTTCCTTCGGTTTGAATCAACTTGCCAGCAATTTCTTCTGAGAGAGGAAGCGGAACCGATCCGACCCCATCGATTTCTAGTCTTGACAAGGCAGGTAGCGGCTCTGCTTGCCCACCAAAAGAGAACTCTCCAGCGTTTTCACCCGCACGAGCCAACGCTTTGTTTATTTGGGAACACGCCGCCTCACGCGGAGCTAGCACGTCTTTCGGGTCTCCAACGACACCAAATGGCCACTCGTCTTCGAAATCTTTATAACGCTTCTCGTCAACGTGTTCGTCGCAGCTGCTACCCATTTGGTAAAATAACTGTGTTCCAAGACGTGAATTCGGAAAGGCACCAACGGTTTGGTCAAGTCCCGACACATCAATCAAGGTAGATAGAAATCGGCCACACCCAATCTCGAACGAAGAAAATCTCGTTTGGTTACCACTACGTAGATCAAGTGTCTTGGTTCAATCGAGTCGGGGCCGCTTGCGCTCACTGGCACCTGAATCAGCGCTGCTGTCGAATTGTTCCATCAGAGTCTGGCGCTCTGACTGATACCGAAGCAGTTCCTTTTGGTGGCTAGCAAACCACGTGCGCGTCTTCGTGATGACCACATAGGCGTCCTGCCCTCTTCCTTCGGGCTCCAACTCGAAGGAAGCGTTGATTTGCTTCTCTCGCATCCACTTTGCCGCGTAATTTCGGGCATGCTTAATGCCGTTGAAAGAACGCACGCCGATCGTATTCATCGTTACGTCTGGTCCTCGTAAGAATGCTTGCACCCGAGCATTGTCTGCAAACTGCGCATTGGGCATTTCCCACGAGAATGGCTGCCCCAATGCTTGGAGTTGAAGACTCAGCCACTCAGTACGCAGAGCAGCAATGGACGACAGCACGGCAAACTTGTCATCGGCTGCATCAATGCCACTTAAGTGCTGAGAGAACGCCTCGACGACGGGATGTAGCAAGCTAGGATCTGCTCGCTTAAACCTGGCCGCAACAGAGTTAAAAGTGTTGCTGTATTCGCTACGAATGGCCCACTTCCAGAGTAAGCTGATCGACTTTGAGGAGCACAAGACCTTGTCACTCAGACAATTAGCTTTCTCTACAACAGCATTGAGCAATGCTTGTTGAGCAGCTCCTGGTTCCAGACCGTCCGCAAGTCTTAAGGTCATTTCAAAATCAGTGTTTGTAGGAGCTCGAGCGTAGAGTGAGAACCCCATGCCAGTGTCATCAACTGCGCCATTTAGCGAGTTCAGTACCGCTTGCCCAATCTCATTCCAATCGAACGTGCGTACGACCGAGACAATTGCGGGGATCAAAGCTTCTTTGTGTTCCTGTTGTTTCAACCGGCTGAAGAAGGTGGCGAAGAACAAGTTGACGAGCGATGAGTCGCCAGCGTCCACAAGCAATTCGCACAGCCCACGGCATAATCCCACAGACACCGAATTGGTTTGATCCCACGAATACGTACTCTTCTCCTCTGCCAATTTCGTAGTCACTGTGTCCATGAACGTGCGAAGCGCTGCAGCGTTGACGGGCTTGTGAGCCTGTAGTGCGCCTGTAGCGGCGTCCACGTTGATGAATTTCAGCGCATTTTCAACAGCTTGCACTGCGGGCCAAGCGACGATCGCGTATCTCGAGTACGTCGTGTCCCTCGTAGCGCCTTCATTTCCCAAGTATCCTTCAAAGGTGCTGTTTCCGTGAGCTTTCCACATATTCGAAAGCGACTCGCGACCAGGATTAAGAAAGTTAAGCTTCACAGTATCTTCCGGGGTGTTTGTTGCTGGTCCCTATTAAACACCCCAATATTCAGCTTATTCTCCTTCGAGCGTCCATGGTTCTTCCCACTCATAGAAAACCAAGTGATACGTTCGTCGCGCCGGTCTTCTTCCCAGCTCCCAGTATCCCGGCCATCTTCCCAGTGGTGCACTTTATGCGATAGCTGAGCGATGAAGAAGTGCAGCTTCTTGTCACCCGTGAGAATCGAGTTTGCTTCCTCCAGCGCTTGAAAGCGAGCTCGGTCGACGCCTTTGAGCGCTCCACAGCCTAAATCTTCTATACTTTTACCCGTATACTCGTGTGACAGCAGCAGCGCAAAGGAGTCATCTCCACTCAAACCGACTAATAGCTGCTGCCAGGTCTTCACTCAATGGCCTGCTAAGATCTTTGCGCAGATGACGCATCGTTGGCGGCAAGCAGACCGAGTAAACCAATACTAGGCGATATCCACTGGTCACTGTCTCCAAAGCGTGTTCAGCGTCTGCATAATGCACTGCGTAGTGAGGAACGTACGCTGCCGTACCATCTTTCTTGCCAAAATCATGACGATACTGCACGTCTTTGCCTCGATAGACCACCAGGTCTCCTCCTTCGTGCAGCGTCGGCAGTTGGATGACCAACGTCGCCACCATTCCGTCCTCCTTCTCTGTATCTTGGTGTTTGACGAAGTGACCGCCTTCTCCATAGACCAACAGCTTGTACAGCACACACTGCAGCGGGACGTCCTTGTAGCCTAACCTGTCTGCAATGGTCGCACTCAGCTGCTTAATACCTTGCTGCCACAATGGATTTTTGACTTGCACTTGGTCTGGTTGCAGCTGCCAACTCTTGCGGACATTTTCGTCCATCAACGTGTCCAACTTCCGACCGAAAGGAGACTTGACACTCACTGCGATGAGTTTGTTAGCTGCGTCGTGTCCTAAGGGCAAGGATCGACCCCACTCCATTGACGAATAGTCCAGGCATGGATGGTAATGTATCGGCCCTCCTCCGAAGGAATACTCGCCTGCATTCTCCTCCGCCCTTGATAGTAAGCTACTGACTTCGTTGCAGATGGCTCCCACTGGACTGAGCACTGTATCGGGGTCTCCTACGCCGCCGAAAGGCCACTTGCCATCGGAGAAGATCTCTTCGGCGTCTGGGACTTCGTCACCGCGCTCGTCGTCGCTGCCGTAGCCGTAGTTGCGGCGGCCTCGACCGTACCAGGGCATCGTTTGCTGTGGATACTGCTATTTTTCAACGTGGTTTTCTACCAATCAAATCGATTGGCGCCAAATATTTTGAAAGTGCTTGGGGACTCGTACGGATCCTTTGATGGCACATCAGTTGCATTCGACTCCGTCGTCGAGCTAGCATGCAGCATGAGTACAACCCGTCTAGCTCAGTCGGTAGAGGATGCAGGAATTGACGCTGTTGGTCTCCTCAACGGGACCGCGGCAACGCAGCGATTCCTCAACATCGTTGACAGTTGATGTTTTCATGCTGAGAACCGGGCACGAATGCTAACATTTTGCAATGGGCAAGTCGTGAATGAATGTTAGCGAACATGCATTCCAGACGACCCCATCCTGGAGGACAAGCTCGCGAGGTCAGCCCACAGTTATCATTTTCCCTTTTGCGATCTTCCTGTGCTGTCGACAATGGGACGTGTCAACGAGAAGACCGAACTTCTTCCTGCTGTCCAAGCCATCAATGGGTCCACAAGCAACAAACTCAAGATCAAGAGGGTTTGATACTCTCTTCTATCCTGGCGGCGGTGGTGGTGGTTGGTGCTGGGCTTTGGTGGGCATTCTTCAACGACTACAAGACTGAGCAATACATCTGCGGTAATACCAAGAACGAGGCCGGATACATCCATCTCCCTAATAAGGTCGACGACCACTACTTCTACTGGTTCTTCGAGGCGCAGCACTACGCGAACACAGCGCCGTTGGTTATTTGGCTAACGGGAGGACCTGGTGGGTCGAGTCTATTGGCGCTGTTCAACGAGAACGGACCGTGCCGCATTCAGGACGACCTCACCACCAAGGCCCACCCACACTCGTGGACGAATGGAGCGAACATGATTTGGCTCGACCAACCGACCGGCGTCGGATTCTCGTACAGCTCCGGTGGAGACCGCGACTTCAACGAGACGAATGTGGGCGAGAACTTGTACTGGTTCTTGCTGGGCTTCCTCGACAAGCACCCAGAGTTCGATGGACGCGCGTTCTTCCTGACGGGGAGAGCTATGCTGGACATTACGTTCCTGGCGCAGCTCACTACATTTGGGAGCAGAACAAGGTCAAGCCTGCCAAAGCGAAGCACATCAACCTGCAGGGCATTGCAATCGGTAACGGGTGGACAGACCCCGTCCTACAGGTATGAACTTCGCTTTGTAGTGCTTGGTTAGCATTCTCATATTCACTTCTTCCTTCAGTTCCTGCATACTTCGGACATGCTCGACAACTCGTACAACATCACACTACTGAACGACACTGCGGCCGCGGAATTCAGAGCCAACTCAGCAACGTGCGCAAACTTGACGCGAGTGTGTCAGGACACTTCAACCGAAGAAGGTTGTGCTGGACCGGACTCCTTTTGCAGCGATAACGTGATCCTTCCTTTGTTCGCCAACTTCACCGGACGGAACCCGTACGACATCCGGGAACACTGCGACTGGGTGGACTTTGGCTTCTGTCACGGAGTCCCATTGATCGAGGGATATTTGAAACAGGACCACGTCAAGGAGTACTTGGGCGTGGATCGGGAGTGGGTCGGTGGCAGCGATCAAGTGGGAGAAGACTTCATCATCGACTACTCGCAGGGTTTTGACAGCTACGTGGCCGACCTGCTCAACGACGGCATTCGCGTGCTTCTCTACGTCGGTGACGCCGATACGCTGTGCAATTACGCTGGCAATAAGGCGTGGATCGACGCGCTGGAATGGAAGTACCAGAGCGATTTCAACGCAGCGGAGGAACACTCGCTTTTAACTCGCGACCCGCTCGACCCGGAGGCTGCTTTAACGGAGTCTGGGGTCGTGAGGTTCTACGACAGCCTGGCACTTGTGCGCATTTTCAACGCTGGCCACATGGTGCCGACCCACCAGCCCGCAGCTTCGTTGGATCTCATCGACAAGTTCTTCAAGAATGAAGCGCTTGCGTAAGGTGGCATCTAGCATAACGAACGAAATGAAAGTGTGCAAGGTCTTCACCACTTTGATGTGCAATCCCCTGTTGCTGTTGAAACACTCATCAAGGCGCTTCACCATCCGATCGGCATTCATCAACTCACCGCGGCAGACCGAGACCGAAGATCTAGATGGCGAAGAACGAGCACACTCCACTGGTAGCGCAGCCACTGAACGGCAGTACTAACGCGGTCACGACCAGCGGCAAGAAATCGTTCCTGCTGAAGTTTGTGTTTGGTAGCGCGTTGCTCGTCCTGGCGTTGTGGCTGATTCAAGACCACGGACATTCCGCAGCGAATACTTCGACCGGGGGATCGTTTGTCTGCGGTGTCACCAACAACACTGCCGGGTACATCAGGCTCGCCAATAAGGCAGACGACCATTACTTCTACTGGTTCTTTGAGTCTCGCAGCAGCCCCGACACGGACCCACTGGTGTTGTGGCTGACCGGCGGACCTGGAGCTTCCAGCTTGTTCGCCTTGTTGACGGAGAATGGGCCTTGCGCCGTCAACGCTGATTTGTCTACCACGTTCAATCCGTACTCGTGGAACACCAACGCCAACATGATCTGGCTGGACCAACCGACTGGGGTGGGCTTCTCGTTCGGCTCCCCTGCAGACAAGGACTACAACGAAACCAACGTTGGAGAGAATATCTACTGGTTCTTGCGAGGCTTCTTGGAGCGACACCCTCAGTTCGAAGGTCGAGAGTTCTTCATCACGGGGAGAGTTACGGAGGACACTACGTCCCCGCGGCAGGCCACTACATTTGGAAGACAAACAAGGAAAATAATGGGAGCGGCGAAGTACCGAAGATCAATCTGAAAGGCATCGCGATAGGCAACGGACTCACCAACCCAGTCATCCAGGTAGGGCTTGCAATAAGCTTGGAGTTGGGTGGCGAGGAACTAACTTGTTACTTTTTTGCAGTACGCTTACTACCAGGATATGAACCACAATCGATACAACATTTCGATGCTGACAGAAGTAGAGGAGCAGCAGATGAAGCTCGACAGCGTTGAGTGCATCGACTTGACCCAAGAATGTCAAATGGCACCTCGTAACGGGTCCATTTGCACGATGGCGCAGCAATGTTGGAACGACAAGCTGGTGGGTCCCTTCATGAAGGCTAACCGCAACGGCTACGACATTCGAGAATTCTGCAACAACAGCGACCCGACTGCAGCTTGCGGCGAGAACCCAGCGATCCACGAGTATCTGAACTCGGAGGTTGTGCGGAAGTACCTGAACGTCGACTCTCGCTACCCAGTGTGGACCGAAGTCAACAGCGAGGTGGAATCTACTTTCACCGCGGACGGGGACTGGTCCATGCCATTCCACCAGTTCGTTGCAGACTTGGTCAACGACGAGCTGCGCGTGTTGGTGTACGCCGGCGACGCTGATTTGATGTGCAATTGGGTCGGCAATCGAGCGTGGTCGTTGGCTTTGGACTGGAAGGGCAAGGACGGCTTCAACGCTGCCAACGAGCGAGCTTTCATCGCGCACGACCCGTTGCTCCCAAACGCAAGCGAGGACATTGTTGGAGGCGAGGTGCGTTCCTACGAGAATTTCGCCTTCGTGCGGGTATACGATGCCGGTCACATGGTGCCGATGAACCAACCGGTCATCGCATTAGACCTCATCAATAAGTTCTTCGCCGGCAGCGACTACTAGGCGGAGCGCGTCAAGACGTGCGGGCAATTTTGATGAGCTTTTTAAATGATCTTGCCTGGGCACTTTAGCATGCTGCCAAACAAAACCGAAGCCAGGAGTTCGACGGGAAAAGCGCAAGTGTGTTAAACAAACTAAGACACTGACTGCTCCCGCATTGTTATTGCTGTCTAGAGCGTCTCGTTCTTCAGGAACTGGTTAATCATCTTGAGAGCGACGCGGGGCTGGTCCATTGCGGCCATGTGGCCTGCATTGTGTACGCGCACGAACGTCAAAAGCCCGTCGTGGGTCCACACGGATCCGACCGCTGAGTCATCAAACTCGTCCACCATCAAGTAGTGACTCTCGACCGCCTCAAACTCCTGTTTGTGAGGCCACTCGAGCTTCTTCATCCACGCCAGACCGCCGTACCAATTGCACACCAAGTCTGCGTCGCCGTGGTAGATCAGCACACGCACAGAGCCGTCGCTTAGGACCGCAGCGACGTCCTGCTCGAAGGTCTTCATTAAGTCTGCGTCAAAATTGGCTTCTACTTCGCTCGAGACCGACTGCCACGGCGCTGGATGCACCTCAGACACGTTCAGGTACGTGCGCATTGCGTCGGAATTGAGGAACTTCGTAATGCGCGGCACCAAGTCGTCGTAGCAATTGATCGGGTCCAGCTCCGTGCACTCCTGGCGGATGTCCATCATGTTGCGGCCGGCAGCAAAGTACGCCCCCATCACATTGAACTCGCAAAAGTTCCCGGCATCGCTACACACGCTCGCGTTGGTCTGGCACTGTTTCACTAGAGCTGTGCACTGCTTCTCCGCAACCTTGGCCTTGGCAAGTGTATCATCGTCCATGAGTTTGATGCCGTACGCGTTCTTGACCATGTCCAAACCGTGTTCGCTCTATCAACAGCACATTAGAATCACACTCACAGAATATCGACCAAAACCCGATGTCTTTACCTGCACGACAGTGTTGACCAGTCCATTGCCGATGGCAATCCCGTGCAGGTTCATTCTCGTCGAGTTTGTGGCCTTGTTCTCCCTCCAGATCTTGTGCGCTGCAGCGGGTACGTAATGACCGGCATAGCTCTCCCCGGTAATAAACAGCGGTCTGCCTTCGAACTGCGGGTGCTTGTCCAAGAAGCCCGTCAAGAACGCGTAGATGTTGTCCTGCACATCTCCTTCGTTATGGTCTGCATCTGCTTCAACTCCGTAGGAATACCCGACATTGGTCGGCTGGTCCAGCCAGACCACATTGGCTTCCGAGTTCCACGAGTAAGGGTTCATCTTGGTCGTCAGGTCCTTCTTGACAGAGCACGGTCCATTCTCGCTCAGTAGCGTGAAGAGACTGGAACACCCAGGCCCACCACTGAGCCACAGCACCAACGGGTCGGTGGCAGGAGTGTGTCTGGACTCGAACAGCCAGTAGAAGTAGTAGTCGTCCAGCTTGTTGGAGAGTTTGATGTAGCCTGCCTCATTACGGCTGCCGTCGCATTCGAGGGCCCCAGCGCGGTGCTTGTGGTGGTGGAAAAGCACCAGCCACACGCCCGTCCCCACCAGCGCAAGCGCCGCTACAACAGCAGAGAACAGCAGACATCGCTTGATCCGGAGCTTGTTGCTGGCCGAGCCGTAGATCGCCTGCACGGCAGGCAGCAAGCGGGTCTTCTCATTCACGCGAGCCATTTTGCGAAAACAAGATTTTTGGGCTTTTGCGAAAAGCGGAGGCTTTCACAAGTTTCTTGCAGTTTACAACGTTCATTGCTCAAAGCGGAGGTCGACTAACTTCGATTGCAAAACGAGAGATATGACAAGAAGTTCGTGACGAATCTGAGTTGAGGTGAGCTTGGCAACTCGACCACACTGATTGTTTTCCAACTGACATTTGCCAATGACGTAGCCAGTCTGTCCCTCGCTTTTAGTACGATGTGCCGTCACCTTGAATCTACACTCGTCTCCGCCTTCGCACTTATACGTTAGGAACGCACCGCCGTGTTTTCCTGGGTCCAACCGGACGGTCATGCCATTGGTGGCAGCTTACACACGCATCGCCGCAGTACACTCTTTCTGAGAAGGAAAGCACAAGCCTTTCTCGATGGTTGCTCTCTGCGCGACTGGGTTTCCTCTTGGGCGCCATGTCCTGCTGCTATCGGCGACGTCGGTGGCGATGGAGAAGGTGAAGCCATCCCTGAAACCGGACCTCGCAATCGGAAGTGAGTCTGCACGCTGCAGAGTAACAGCAACTAAGAATAGAGGCTTTCCGTCGGTGAAAGTTGACAGCATTCTCGTTTTGCAATCGAAGTTCGGCGACCTCCGCTTTGAGCAATGAAAGTTGTAAACTGTAAGAAACTTGTGAAAGCCTCCGCTTTTCGCAAAAAAACACAATATTTTTAAGTCGACTATCAAAAATTTGTATGATTAGGGATTTCAATATTGCAAAAACAATATTATAAATCCAAGGTTTTTGCGCACACCGTCCCCCGGATAACCTTCAAGCTGTAGCCGCGACGTTGTCCAACCCATCGATCCGCTTAGGAACAATGACCTCCTCGATAAAGTTTGACGCACCGGCCCCGATCCGCCCGCAAATGCACAACATCGTTGGCGTTGAAGAGTTGACATCGCTATCGCTGTCGTACGCAAACCCTTCGTACCAAACTTCAGGTACCTCAAATTTCACTTTCACATTTTGGGTTGTTTCTTGTGCAGCAAAAGTTGTAACCTCTTTTCTCCATGTCGATGTTCGTGTGTGGGACTAAGCCATCACAAACTCGAGCACCAACAGCGTCCACAACGGGATGGTCATCATCTCCAGGAATTGCTAGAATACAAGCCTCTCCAATTGTATTTTCGCAGTCCGGAATAATTTTGTCTTGTGTGGTGTTCCGCAGCTCAGCAAGAAAAGCTGCGGATACAGATGACTGCATTCCGAAGATCAGGATGACTGTCGATATGGCAGGAGGCTGTGAGAACCGCGAGCGACGCCTTCGTTTTATTCGGCCAACTCCAGCT
Organism: Phytophthora quininea; assembly: GCA_011947345.1. Lineage (NCBI taxonomy): Eukaryota > Oomycota > Peronosporomycetes > Peronosporales > Peronosporaceae > Phytophthora > Phytophthora quininea. Next base: position 55,296 of record JAAVTG010000408.1, read on the forward strand.
GTCGGAGTTCGGTCGTGCCGGCAGGTAAGTTCCACATCTTATGCGGCACGGAAGTTCACACGCTATCGGTTGCGAAGCGAAACTTGCCTGACGGTAGTTCCTGAAACACGAATGTCGCGAAGCGGATGGTCCTGCGGATCACCGGTGGCAAGGTGGTGCCGCCGCGTTCTGCCGTACGAATGCACTTGCGAAGTTCCTCTGATCGGTGGTTAGAATGTGCTTACCACGCTTTGCATCTCCTCGTGGCGTTAATTCGGCCGACAATGGCGCGACTGCGCGTAGGGTGTCAGCCAGCACTCAAGTAATTGCGTTGAGAGCGTCTGTGTGTGAAGATGGCGCTACTCGTTGGTGCCGGTGCTAGCTGTTGAGTACTGTGTGCGCGGGGAGCGCGATGAGGTGGCCCTGATCGCTGCTCTGAGCTTTCAGTCTTAAGCCGGGTGATCATGTCTTCAACGCGCTGTAGGCGGTCTCGAACTTGAAACGTGTCATCATGACCACCCCGCCTAAACAGGAATCGCTGCTAGTCGATAGCGCTTGCCCGGTCCCGAAAGCTCTGGTCTGCAAAATCGCGAAAGTTAATGTGGGTACGTGTGGCTCCTCACATGCGTGTTCATCATGCAGGCTTTATGAGCCGCGCCCAAGACGATCAACCGGAATCCTTGAAAAACATTTTTGTTTTACAGTCTTTCTTCACCAGGTGGTGATGGAATTTGCAGCCATCCCTACCCTATAACCCTAATCCGCTGACGTCAGAATCAGGTCGGTCGCGTGACAAGTCGAAGTTGGCTCGGCGCAGGAATGCTCGGCTGATAATAATAAAGCTGCTGCTGCTGCAGGCAAGACTGGTAGCGATTCCTTGCTGGTGTATTGTAAACGAGCAGGTTTCTCTCTCTAAACACTCAGTGATAGCGCTCGCTCATGCGAGTTCTTGGTGGCTGCTGTGCATCCTGCACGGTGCAGGTTCTAGGAACTCGCGCGCCGCGATGAGTCTCCACTTGTCTGGATGGCCTTCATCGCACAAGCAACATGCATACCTCCTGTCAGCAGCCAACGCTCGCGCCATGTCCGCCGTGCAGCCTCGTCAACTTTGGTCCGACAGACACGTAGAGACCGGTCCTCGAGCAACAGCGATCGGCAAAGATACTTACCTTGCATACTCCGCGCGGTGTTCGATATTTTGGCCGTGACGCGCCCATTCGGGATTGCTGGCCCTCGAATCGCAAGCCCGGCGGCTGCGCTCCTGATTTTCCCGGGCCATTCCTCGATCGACCGCGCAGAGCTCACGTCGTAGCTTTCAAGTCTTCCTCCATCATGGCCAACGAGAACACGCCGCTGCTCGCCTCGGACGCGCTCAAGCGCAAGCGCATCATCAGCATCACCGGGGCCGTGGTGGTGCTCGCCGCCATCGCCGTCGTGCTGTGGCTCACGCTCAGCGGCCACAGCTCCAAGAGCTCCGAGGTGGCGGTGCAGGCCACGCCCGAGCCCACGGCCGCCCCCGCTCTGCGAACGGAGGCCCCCACTGAAGCGCCGACGGAGGCTCCTACCACTGAGCCGCCGACGGACGCCCCCGCCCGCCCGCTGACCCGCAGCCTGCTGTGGAACCCGTGCCGGCCGCGGTGCCGGAGCCGCAGCCAGCCCCTGAACAGGCCCAGCCTCAGCCGGCGCAGCCTGCGGCCGCTGCCGATCCTCAACCGGCGCCGGCTGACGCTGCTCCTGCTCAGCCGGCGGACGCCGCTCCAGTCCAACCGGCTGAAGCTGCCCCGGCGCAGCCTGCTGATGCCGCCCAGCCTGTGGACAATCAGTAGAGAGAGCGAACGTGACTTGTCGTGAACCAACTAGCGGCCTGATTATAAGGGACCCCCAAATGCCATTTTTGCCGTTGCTTTCGTGTGTTCTTCCGTCGTTGCTGGCTGACACGAGGTCCCGGACTGGTTTGACGCCGCCGATCCTGAAGATTTGCGAAGCCACTCGTGCGTGTTGCACCCAAGCAGAAGATCACTCCGGATCGAGAGATGCAGCTCGAATCCGAATCCAGACACGCACTGCGACACGATGGGGACCTCTCGCTGACAGGCCCCGCCTGGTCGCCTCCTCAGCCACTTCGCGATTAGATGGCGACTGAGACGACTCCGCTGCGCAATGGCGACCCGCGTCGGTCCCCCGACCGATCCCGGGCCACCACCGTCGGTTGGCCGGACTGGCGGTCTTCGCCTTCGTCATGCTGGCGATCGCGGTGTTAACCACCACTAGCTTTGGCCGAAAGGCGCCGACGCCGCCACCGGTCAAGGTGACGCACACACGAGTCCCCGCTCAACAGTTCCAAGCCGGCGACCCCGCACCGATCCCGAAAGACTGGTTCCGCTGCGGCGCCGACGACGGCGAGTCCGGCTACGTCGCTTTGGCCAACAACGGAGACCAGTACTTCTACTGGTTCTTCGAGTCGCGTAGTGCCCCGGAACAGGACCCATTAATCTTGTGGTTGACCGGCAGTGGTCCCGGCTGTTCCAGTCTGTCGTCGCTGCTGACTGAAAACGGACCGTGCAGTCTGAACGCGGACTTGAGTACGGCCTTGAACCCGTACTCGTGGACGACGGCGGCTAGTGTCATTTGGCTGGACCAACCGACTAATGTCGGGTTCTCCTATGGACGGGAAGCCGACTCAGACTACACCGAGCAAGACGTGAAGGAAAACATCTACTGGTTCTTGCATGGCTTCCTGGACAAACATCCGGAGCTCGAAGGAAGAGCTCTGTTCCTAGCTGGAGAAGGGTTAGCTAGCCACTACATCCCGGCAGCAGCTCATTACATTCGGAGTGAGAACCGCGTGGTGGAAGAAGCCAACGCAACAATTCGGCTCAATCTGCAGGGAATTTCAATCGGCAATGGACTGGTCAACCCGGTTGTTCAGATTCCGCACTCGTTGGACATGGCCGTCAAGAACCCGTACAACATCAGCTTACTGAACTCGACGCAACTGACGCTCGCGAAAGAAGCAGCACCAGTGTGTGAGGGACTACTACGGCAATGTCAAATGAGCTCCGACGTGTGTGGAGAAGCCTCGACGTACTGCTCTAGTTCTCTTCTGGACGGTTTGAAGGGAGTCCACCGGAACCCGTTCGACATCCGGAAGAAGTGCTTCGCTCATGATGCAAGAGATTGCTACAACACCAGCACAGTGAGCGAGTATCTCAACTCGAATGCTGTTCGGAACTACCTCAACGTGTCGGATAAAGTACCAACGTGGCGAGAATGCTCCAACGCATCAAACACGCAGCTCCGTGCTGATCTGCTGAAGAATTTGGACGGATACGTTGCCGAATTACTGGACGAAGGCTCCGTTCGAGTGTTGGTCTACAACGGAGACGCCGATTTGGTGTGCAATTGGTACGGAAGTCGAGCATGGACGCGGGATCTCAAGTGGAAGCACCAGAAGGCCTTCAACGAAGCAGAGGGACGAGACTTGCTGGTGCCTGGTGAAACGGGCCCTGTCGAAGTTGGATCGATCCGGTCGTACGAGACCCAATTCACATTCGTGCGAGTGTTCAGGGCTGGCCACAAAGTGCCGATGGATCAGCCGTTCATTGCACTTGAGATGATAAACAGATTCATCACGAACCAAAAGCATTAAGATTACCCAGCAAGAATAATAATTACAGCTCTTGCTTTTGGAAGAACTTGTTGATCATCTCCAACGCCACCGCAGGCTGATCTTGAGGAACCATGTGACCGGCACTAAACACGCGAGCGAACGTGAGTGCACTCGACGAGATCACCGATCCAGCACTATCGTCATCGATAACCATGTTGTGTGTCTCGGCAGCGTTGAAAGCCTCCGCGCCGGTCCACTTCAGCGCTTGCAGCCACGCCAAATTGCCCGACCAGTTGCACATGAGGTCCGCGTCGCCAGCGTAGATCAATACACGTACTCCATCGTCGAGCAGATCAGCGACAAACGAGCTGCTGGACAGCATGACGTCGAACGAGTCGGTGAACGCTTTGTTGACGTCGAAGTTGCACATCTGCCACTCGCCCACGCGCTTGTCCACGCGAAGAAACTCCCGCACGTTGGCCGAGTTCAGGTACGGCGTGACGGGGCCATTGTCGATGCACTTGAGCGCGTCCGTGTCGCTGGTCGGGCACGGCTGGCGGATGTCGTACGGGTTGCGCTTGGCGGCGATGAACGGACTGCTGAGCTTATCATCGCAATAGGATTCCGCATCGAAACACACGCTCGTGTTGGACTGACAGGCCTCCATTTGTTTCTCACACACAGCAGCTTCAGCCTTGAGCTGGACCAGCTCGCTTTCGCTCACGAACGACACGTTGTAGGCGTTGGTTGCCATGTCGATGAAGTGCGGGTTCTGGACGACCGGGTTCGTGCAGCCGTTCCCGATCGAGATGCCTTGCAGGTTGATATTCACTGCTCCGTCAGGTTTGTGACGATTCTGTTGGGCAATGAAGTGGGCGGCTGCAGGGACGTAGTGGCCGCCGTAGCTCTCGCCCGAGATGAAAAACTCTCGGTCTTGCAGCTCTGGATGGCGCTCCAGAAACCCCTGCAGGAACCAGAAGATGTTCTCTCCGACATTGTCTTCGCTGGTGTCGGCGTCGTGCGGGTCGGGGCCGTACGAGAAGCCGACGTTGGTGGGCTGGTCCAGCCACACCACGTTGGCGTCGTTAGTCCACGAGTACGGATGGAGCTCCGTCGACAAGTCCGGCAGCACCCGACACGGTCCGTTCTCGGTCAGCAGCGCCAACATACTCGACCCACCCGGTCCGCCGGTCAGCCACAACACCAACGGTGCCGTCTCGGGACTGCGTCGAGCTTCAAAGTACCAGAAGAAGTAGTTGTCGTCCACTTTGTTGGGCAGTTTGATGTAACCCGAGTCCTGCTTGGTGTCTCCGCAGAAGTAGTCGGTCTCAGCTCCATTGGAAGTCAACGAGATCAGTAGTGCCTTGGCTTGGAAATGGCCGGCCACGGAGTTGGGGATCGCGATGCGCCACACGGTGACGCCCAGTAGCAGACAGAACGCTCCGATCAGAGCGAACGTCGGCACTGGAAGCTTGTGGACTCGAGCATAGCTGGCAACGGACGATACTGAGTCGGAGCTTCTGCTACGGGACAGAACTTGGCCGTTGAGCAATGGGGTGATCTCCGAGGACATTGTGGTGGTGGTGGCGACCAAGCAAGTCGCAGAATGAGGTTGGTGGTGCCGTGGCTCGTTGCAGTGTACCAACATTCCGACCCGACAGGCAAGGACGGGCCGCCAGCTTCAATGCCCGGATCGATTAAGTCCCTCGTCTCCTTGACGCTGCTCACGGAGATAGGCAACGCTGGCAGATGAGTGTGTTTGAATGTGGTGGTGACGTCGCCGTCGGCAGCAACGCGAGATTCGTCACGGGGACTGCGCCATTTGATGATTCTGGTCCAAGTCTTGAATCGAACTTGTGCGTGGAAATGAGCTGGTCGTCATGGATTAGAGCAGCTCGATCTGGTCCATTTCTTTTCCTGACAAGAACTCTGATTGTCCCGGCTGGAAGCGTTCGCAAGTCATCTTGCCTTTCACAATGACTGGTTTGAACGAAATGTAGCCATGTGCAACAAATCCCTCCAAGAACGAATCATCCTCTCCATCTATAGTCCATACATTCTGTGTTTTACTGTCCCTTTATCTTTGCATCTCTCTTCCAAATCGAACTTGAACTCGATCGGTTTGCGCAAACATTGCCAAAAAGTAATCCATTTCTGCATCTAAACAGCTCTTCACTGGTCCTCACTTCCCGAGTCCCGAGCCGCGCACCATGTCCGTCAGTGCCCCCTCATCAACCTGGACGCCCCGCGCTGGGACCAGAGCACCTATGTGGGCCGCGCCAAGCACTTCCTGGCCACCACCAACCCGCTCAACGTGCTGGCTAGTGACGCCGAGCTGGACGCCGCCAAGACGCTCGTCGAGGAGTACAAGGCCGGCCTGCACCCGACGCTGCCCGAGGATGACATTTGGAAGGCCAAGCAGCTCGTGGACAGCGCCTTCCACCCGGACACGGGTGAGAAGAACTTCCTGGCCGGCCGCATGGCCTTCCAGGTGCCCGGCAACATGCTCATCACCGGCTGCATGATGACCTTCTACCGGTCCACGCCGGCCGTCGTCTTCTGGCAGTTCATGAACCAGACCTTCAACTCGGTCGTCAACTACACCAACCGCAACGCCAGCACGGGCGTCAGTCAGGAGCAATTGCTGCAGGCTTACGGTGCAGCCAGTACGGCGTCCGTTGCTACTGCATTGGGCCTCAACCGCTGGGTGGCCAAGCGTCCGGCACTCAGCAACGGACTTGTCGGTCGTCTCGTGCCCCTCGTGGCCGTCGCTGCCGCCAACTGCGTCAACATCCCATTGATGCGTCAGCGCGAGCTGCTCAATGGCATCGAGGTGGAGACCGCCGCTGGAGAGAAGGTCGGCAAGAGCAAGCGCGCCGCCGTGGAGGCCGTGGCGCAGGTCGTGCCGTCCCGCATCCTCATGGCCGCCCCCGCCATGTTCATCCCGCCGGTCATCATGAACAAGCTCGAGCAGCGACCGACCTTCCGCAACAACAAGCTGCTGAACGCCACCACCATGGTGCTGCTCACGGGCGTGTGCCTGTGCTTCTCCACGCCGCTGTGCTGCGCGCTGTTCCCGCAGCGCAGCTCCATGGCCGTGTCGTCGCTCGAGCCAGAGCTGCAGGAACGTCCGCCAGCGCACCTTCAAGAAGGACGAGGTCACCCACGTCTTCTACAACAAGGGACTGTAAGACGCGGCAGCATCGAAGCCTTCGAGCTCATGACCCTGCAGCAATAAACATACTAATACACCCGCGTATACCATATCGAAAACAAACCGAAGTGCATTTGAATCAACTCCAGACGCTGCCTCAGGCTTAGCACATGCAGCCGCCGACACGGTCGCGCGGGATCAGACGCAGCTCTGAGCCGTGCTTCAGGAACACGTTGCCAGCGCTCTGCGACGGGTTGATGCCGATGCCATCTATACAACGACAAGCACCCATCAGTTTATCGCTCATTGCAGTAGGAAATATCGCCAGTAGTTATCTACCGTTGGTGATGATGGCGCTGGTGTTGGCCGGCACATGGAACTATCATCATAACTCGGTTAATATCACTCCGTTTCACCCCATTCTTTCGTGGTTCTATAGTGTTTCACCTCCTCGGCAACATACTTGAGCACGGCAGTGAACGGAGCCTGCTCCGGCACATTTACCCTACAGTCAAATATCCGGTCAGTCTCCTGTCTACTGCAGCTTTGCAATAGAGCTTGTGCATACACTCGGTACGGCAGCTTGGGGTCCGACGTGAGTGACCTTGAACGTGACTTTAGCGGCGGCCCTGCAACGAAACAACGTCGCCGTTAAGCAACAGGAAGCGCACAGACAGCAGCAAGTAAAGCGCACATGTTGCTACGTGGAACTGACTTGGAAAATGAATGGGCACGTGTCATAAAATTCATTTTGTGCACCACACCACTGTTTAAAATTGATTTTTTTCACTTCAACTTGCCTTCCATTTAATCCTTCGGGTCACCTCTCCGCAGTCGTCTCGAGTCTCCGTAGGGGCCGATCAAGCGGATGATCAGTGCCAGCATGAGCACTCCCACCAGCCACTGCATGATCCGGAGCTTCCGCCGAGTCCCCGTCGACCACTTGGCTCGGTTCTGCTGGTGGAGATGTCGATCGTGGACCATCAAGGGCGTGCTCTCGTTCGCTGCAGAAGCCGCCATGGTCGACGCTTGAGCATGCGCCGGCGTTTCCAGAAGTGACCTCACCTTTGCTTGCGATTGAATTATTGTACACAGCATACAAAGGCCAGTTCGAAGCTGTTGCTGCTCATTTCTGGACCGATACTAGTTGCGATTGTGAAGTTACCAGTAGGAAATGTTTAGGCAAGAACACGTTCAATGGCTTGTGGAGCTTCAGTACGGCTTCTTATTTGGAAGTATGCTATCTCCTTGTTCAAAACGCTTGGTTGGTGAGGAACTTGTTGAGCATTTCCAGCGCAACTGCTGGTTGGTCTTGAGGCACCATGTGACCCGAGTTGAAAACCCGTAGGAATATGAACTGGTTGTTAAACGACCGTACTTCGCCGGCATTCGTGCCATCCATCACTGATGAAAGCGTTAACGGGTGCCGCATTGAAACCTCGCTACCTTCCACTGCAGCGCCTTCGTCCACGCTTCGTTGCCGTACCAGTTGCACATCAAATCCGCATCACCAGTGTAGATCAAAACACGTAGATCATCGTTCAGCAAGTCCGCGACGTACGTGTTAAAAGGTTTCGCCAGGTCTGCTGTCATGTAGAACGCCACGTTCACTTGCATGTTGCACTCCTGCCACGCACCGACGCGCTTCGAGTCAACGCCCAGTGACGCGCGAACGTTGGGGAGTCCAGGTACTTGGACACGTACGACATGTCGTAGCACTTGGTCGGGTCGTCCATGCGGGTGCACGGCATGCGGATGTCGTACGGGTTGCGGTCGGCCGACAACAGCGGTGCGAACAGCTTCTCGGTGCAGAAGTCGGTGCCGTCGTAGCACGCCGTCACGTTCTGCGGACACTGGGCCAGGATCTCTCCGCACACGGGAGCCGCCTGTTTCATCTCCTGCAGCTGCGCGTCGTCCACCAGCGTGATGTTGTAGGCGTTCTCGATGGCCATGTCGATGTAGTGCGGCAGCTGGATGGAGGCCTGCGTGATGCCGTTGCCGATGGCGATGCCCTTGAGGTTGATGTGTTTGGTTGTGTCGGCGTTCTGCTTGTTCATCTGCCACACGTAGTGCGCGGCCACCGGCACGTAGTGTCCGCCGTAGCTCTCACCGGTGATGTAAAAGTCTCGGCCGGCCAGCTCCGGGTGCTTGTCGAAGAAACCCTGCAGGAAGTAGTAGATGTTCTCGCCCACGTTGTCCTCGCTGTCGTCGGCGTCCTGCTCGTCACCGTACGTGAAGCCCACGGTGGTGGGCTGGTCGAGCCACACGACGTTGCTCTCGTTGGTCCACGAGTACGGGTTGATACGTGTGGACAGGTCCGGCAGTACGTGGCACGGTCCGTTCTCCGTGAGCAGGGCCATCATACTGGAGCAGCCGGGTCCGCCGGTGAGCCAGAGCACGAGCGGGTCGGTGCTGGGCTGGCTGCGGGACTCAAAGTACCAGTAGAAGTAGTGGTCGTCCACCTTGTTGGGCAGTTTGATGTAGCCTGCGTCTTGGGTCGTGAGCCCGCAGAAGACCTCGTCGTCGCCGGTCGTTGCCGTCACCGGAACTGCTTCGGGTACGTCGCTCTTGCTCTCGTGAGCCCTCAGGTACAACGGTTCCCCCACGTACACCACCACAAGACAAGCGACGATCAGTGACAGAATAGCGATCAATGCCCGGCGGACGTTGCGGTTGCGAGCTTCCAGCCGCTCATAGTGCTGCAGGTTCGTGTCGATCGTCAACGGGGTCGTCTCCGTCGCCATCTTGCTCCCGTCTTGTGCTTGGTCTGCTGCCAACCGGGGGAATTCCGAAGTGATGAGTGTGCGGGCCTCAGTCGAAGGCCACGCTGGACAAGATGAAGCGTAACGGACTGGAAAGATCGCAACGAATAAGACGCAGCTGTCTGCTTGCCAATCGACAAAGTGTCCTCCTGATTGTGGACACTTGCTCTCCATGGCGTGTTGCTTCTCTTGCGCAGGCTGCTGCGCTTGTCGCGGGCTCCGACGATAGGACGCTCTCGCCGTTCCGACCAGCGTCGGGCCCGTCCAACCTCATTTCCCGACTGAATTGCTTGTCGTCATGGCGTCCGAGACGACTCCGTTGAGAAGACCTCGCTGCAGTACAACGTCCGTCTGTGGCAGCGCGAGGAGACCCGCAAGCAAGAGCTACGTCGCGGCGGTCTGTTCGTCCTTGCGATCTCTGCGCTTTGTCTGCTCTTCACGTTCGGATCCGAATCTCTGGCTGGTATTAATGGAGACCATAGTGACCACAATGCTCAACCGGAAGTGCAGACACGCAGCGACGGAAGCAGAACCGGTGACGACAACGACCGGCGACGACGAGGTCTTCTGCGGGCTCACGACCCAAGACGCAGGCTACATCAAACTGCCCAACAAGGTGGACGACCACTACTTCTACTGGTACTTTGAGTCCCGCAGCCAGCCCAGCACCGACCCGCTCGTGCTCTGGCTCACCGGCGGACCCGCTGCTCCAGTATGATGGCCCTGCTCACGGAGAACGGACCGTGCCACGTACTGCCGGACCTGTCCACGTATCAACCCGTACTCGTGGACCAACGAGAGCAACGTCGTGTGGCTCGACCAGCCCACCACCGTGGGCTTCACGTACGGTGACGAGCAGGACGCCGACGACAGCGAGGACAACGTGGGCGAGAACATCTACTACTTCCTGCAGGGTTTCTTCGACAAGCACCCGGAGCTGGCCGGCCGAGACTTTTACATCACCGGTGAGAGCTACGGCGGACACTACGTGCCGGTGGCCGCGCACTACGTGTGGCAGATGAACAAGCAGAACGCCGACACAACCAAACACATCAACCTCAAGGGCATCGCCATCGGCAACGGCATCACGCAGGCCTCCATCCAGCTGCCGCACTACATCGACATGGCCATCGAGAACGCCTACAACATCACGCTGGTGGACGACGCGCAGCTGCAGGAGATGAAACAGGCGGCTCCCGTGTGCGGAGATCCTGGCCCAGTGTCCGCAGAACGTGACGGCGTGCTACGACGGCACCGACTTCTGCACCGAGAAGCTGTTCGCACCGCTGTTGTCGGCCGACCGCAACCCGTACGACATCCGCATGCCGTGCACCCGCATGGACGACCCGACCAAGTGCTACGACATGTCGTACGTGTCCAAGTACCTGGACTCCCCAACGTTCGCGCGTCACTGGGCGTTGACTCGAAGCGCGTCGGTGCGTGGCAGGAGTGCAACATGCAAGTGAACGTGGCGTTCTACATGACAGCAGACCTGGCGAAACCTTTTAACACGTACGTCGCGGACTTGCTGAACGATGATCTACGTGTTTTGATCTACACTGGTGATGCGGATTTGATGTGCAACTGGTACGGCAACGAAGCGTGGACGAAGGCGCTGCAGTGGGAAGGTAGCGAGGGTTTCAATGCGGCACCCGTTAACGCTTTCATCACGAGTGATGGCACGAATGCCGGCGAAGTACGGTCGTTTAACAACCAGTTCATATTCCTACGGGTTTTCAACTCCGGTCACATGGTGCCTCAAGACCAACCGGCAGTGGCTCTCGACATGCTCAACAAGTTCCTCAACGACCAAACACTGTAGAGAAATGTGTGCAATATGCAAAATACCGTTGAAAGATGGTTGTTGACAAAGGTGTACTACTACGAAGTATTTTCCTTCAGTCTCCTTTTTCTCCTGTACCGTGCAGAGCTTTAGCCATGCCTCGTTCTAGCTCTCCGTACACCCGGGAGAAAGCGAGAGAAGAAGGCTACGACAGCGACTTCTACCCGAACGACTATCGGGACGACTTCAAGAAGTGGCCATTTGGCATCAAGGGGCCAACGACGTACTGCTGCCAGAGGGTGACACTTGTATGGAAATCAACAAAATTCTGGCTCGAGCGGATGAAAGTGCTGACGAGTTTTCGTTCGGCGGAGTAGCAGAGTCACTCCCGTCGATTCCAGGCCTCGTCGTTGATGGAGTGGGGACCATCTCGATGCCTCTGAATGAAGACACCGCCAACAAGTTGATCGCAGTCTGTGATCGCTCTCCGTTTGGACGGAAGTTCGAGACGTTGATGGACAACAGTGTCCGCAAGAGTTGGCAGTTGGGATCGCACAACGTGAAGCTTGAAAACCCGTTGTGGTATTCCGGGATGGAGAAATTGGTCGAGACAATCGCTGACCGATTGGGCTACTCGGGAGTTCATCTGCAATGCAAGCTGTACAAGCTCTTGGTGTACGCTGAAGGAGGCCACTTCGCCAAGCATCGTGACACCGAGAAAGCCGACGGGATGATCGCAACCTTAGTGATTCAACCGCCGAGTTTCCACGAAGGAGGGAATTTGATTGTATTTCGCAACGGCGTCAAGGAATGTCGCCACGATTTCGGGAAGAGTGACGGCAAAGCAGCGTATCTGACACATTACGCCGTTCACTTTGCGGATGCCGAGCACTCGTTGGAGCAAGTGACAAAGGGACACCGACTTGCGTTGGTGTACTCAATCTGCTTGCCTCCAGGAATGCTACGCACGAGTCGAAACCATTACCACGCACTCAGTCACGTTGACGATTCCTTTGCACTGTTGCAAGTTCACAAGTACACTGAGAAGAGTACTATCGAGCTAGGATGTCACGCTTTCAAAGGCGTCGATCGAGCAATATTCAATGCGCTGGAAGAAGCGAACGAGATGGTTCCGACCGAAAAGAAGTTGCTGTTCTTTATGGCCAAATTGGACAACGAAATTAAGGTTAGCGGCGAGTGCTATCGTGGGCCCAAAAGCGATGGGGAGCACCTGGAATACGTGACTTGGTTTTAGATTCTGGGAGGAAGCTTGGACGCATTCTGCGGATGGAAGAGCAGCTCAACTTTCTGAACCCCAGCCACGAAACGTTGTCTGGCTCTGGGAGACAAACGGCACCAGTGTCCACGAAGGAAATCTCGGCAACGCGAGCGCTACAAGGCACACAACTTATTCGCAGTATGCTGTCGTGATTTGGCCCGAAGTGGAAGCTGTAAACAATGCACTCACATTCATCAATGTGGACGCAACTGCTGAAGCGACTCAACAGCATAAAGTAGTGGATGTAGCGACGGTCTCAGAGTTCATGGATGTGGCAATTAATAAGACTGTGATGAAGAAGACGTGGGGAGCGGAGTGCAGCCGAAGCCTATCGAGTTCTCGGTCGAGTTCTTTTGCACTTTGAGCCAGCTACTTGTCATGGCTGGGAGCTCTGCACTCGTTAATCGATTCTTCACAGAGTTTTGGGGTCGTCTCCACCGAGAAGCAGACAAGAAATTGCTGATCCCATCGCTCACTGGCATCGCTCGAGCGTTTAGCTGGAGTGACATTGGCACGGCGTTCTTGACGGTGTTTGCGGGAAGTTCCAGCGAGTTTGACACGGAGATGGCGCTCCAAATTGCCGATGGTTTAGATACTGGAGTCGCTCGAGCCACACTACTGAAATTCGTCGTCGACAAAGTCGTCGCCTTCCCCGACGAAGACTTGTGCGATTTCAGCTGTGTAGATCTACTTTGGAAGTGTTTGATCTCGTGTGAAGACAAGGACTTGTTGAAACGTGTGGCTGGTAAATTCTTGCAGATGGATGCAATTTTACTCGGTACGATCGTTGAGCTCTTCCCGCCCTACCTGGCTGGTCTTGACGAGAATGATGACAAGCGTCTGATGTTGTCCTTGATCGCAGCTAAGAGGGTGAAGTGGCTGAACCACCAGATCCGAGCTCTCGACAAACCTTTTTCGTGGGAAATGCCTAACGCAGTTTTCCTGACAATGCGCAGATTGAGCAATTTCTGCGAGGCCCCAACGAAACCATGGACACGAAGAAAGCGATCAAATTCAAGAAGATCGGAGAAGCGCAAAACTACGCGGCCAGGTGGATGCGACGACCGCAGGTGAAGGCGTCGTTCGAGATGGAGGCGGAGAGAGCCCACCGAGTGAACTTTGTCAACATCACGAAAACGAAGACGTGGTTTGAAGAGCGGCAGAAGCAATTGAAACTCGACCGGAGTGAACTCGATTTCTTGAAGGAACACTTTGGTGTTAGTGGAGAGGCTGGTAAGTAAGTGCTAAGTGCATAAGTGCATAAGTGCACAAGTGCAAGGACTGAAGAATGGCAACGCGTTTCGCATTCTGACACGGTGATTAAAGTCCAGCTGGTTTATACAGCATTTCTGGCGGCATAGCGTCGACGCTACTTCGTTCAAGCGATTTTGGCTGGCACAACGGATTCCTAGTAGGAGACATAACAATCGAGGCACGTTTGCTTTTGCGCTCGGAATACGAACCAAGTTGCTTTTGATTCCATGACAGCGCCCTCATTCTTTTACGGTAAAAACTACAGATGACGAACCAGAGGTTGATGCCATGGTCGTTGTTATTCAAAAGGGTAAACGAAAGGCTTTCAGGACACCAAACGACTCGTTTTGCTAATTGTCCCCGTCTGGTCTTGGTCCTGTAGCAGTACTTTCAAAGAAATGCGTTTTGAAACGCGATTGATGAGGAACCGTCATGACGCCACATCACCGTCAACCTGCCGATCACCACTACCACCAGCCGAAACATGCTCCAGCAGCCTCTTCCACTCCGTTTTATACTGCAGTAGCAACCCCTGACGGTGCTCGAACCACTCGCGTGTTTTCGTGATCGTCACAAAAGATTTACCATTCGCATAGTCTTCTTCCATTCGGAATGATAGTTTCATACGCGTCCACTTGGCAGCGAAGTTGCGAGCTTCTTGAATGTCTATAAACCGTTTTCCTTTCACCCCAGTAGTGGCCGTCGAAGTTTCGGCTCCGTGCAAGAACGCCTCCACCTTGTAGTCAGGAAAAGTAGCATCGTGCATTTCCCACGAGAACGATTTGCCCAGTCCGCGGATTTGGTGGTTCAGCCACTTGATGCGCGTCGAAGCGAGACCTTCCAGTGCAGTAAATCTATCACTCGCTTTGTCAAGACTGGCACTGTCCAGCTGCGTTACGATTGCCTCGGTCACCGGTTGCAGCAGACTCGGGTCCACTTGCTTGAACTTGTTCACCACAGCTTCAAAAGTACTCTTATTGTCACTCGTAATGACCACCTTCCACAGCAAACCAACCCACTTGGACAGGCAGAGTTCTTCATCCTTCAGAGTCACCGCATAGGCCACAGCGGCTTCCAGTATCGATTCTTGGGCAGGCCCCTTATCCAAACCATCGACGACATTCAGTGCCATATTGATGTCTAACATTTTGACATGGCGATATTGAGGACCTCGCACTTTACTTTCTAGTGCGTTGAGCACGGCTTGATCAATAATGACACCCCATGGGAATGTACGCGCAATCTTGATCAAGCCGGGAACTATTGCTAGGTTTGTTTCGTGGTTCGGTTTGAGTCGGTCCAAAAGTTTGGTGAAGAATTCATCGACTAAGTCCTGGTCATTAACTGCGGCAAGCAGCTCGCATATCTTGCAAAAGAAATCAGCAGACACGTACTTGGGTTTGGGGTCGTCCCATGAGCCCGAAAACGAATACCTTCTCTCCTTCAATGCGCACACAGCCGTCAAGAAAGAGCTGAGCGTTGCGGCGTCAACATTTTCTCGGGTCTGTAGAATCGACAGAGTTGCATCTTCGTTGACGATTTTCAGTGCGTTTGCAGCGCTTGTCGTCGCCGGGAAGGCAACAAGTGCATAGCGTGAGTATGTCGTGTCTCTGGTCAGCGCTTCATTGCCCAAACTGCCTTCGTATGTGCTGCTTCCGTACGGTCTCCATAGTCGAGAAAGAGTGTCCTGACTCGGATTCAAGAAATTGAACGTCGGTTCTTTGGGAGTTTGCACACCGAAACACTCACCGGTTGTGGAATACCAAGCAGACATGTCCTCAGCTGACGCTTCTCCCACGAACCTCCACCCTCGTTTTCGTAAAACTTAAGCATGTGTTCCAGCTTGGCAATAAAGAATAGCAATTTCTTATCGTCCGGAACCGCAGTATTTGCTTCCCCAAAACGTGAAACCTGGCACGGTCAATGCCTTTGACAGCTCCAGCCCCCAACTCGCGGATGCTCTTCTCCGTATACTGGTGGGACAAAATCAATGCAAACGAGTCATCACCTTCTTTCATGCTGCCAATTGCGTTTGCCAGACCGTCGATTACTTGTTTGTCGTCATTTAAGCGTACTTGACTCACCGATGGCGGCAAACAGATTGAATACACTAGCACCAGGCGATATCCGTCCGTCACCGTTTCCAGAGCGTGTTCGGCATCGGCATAATGGACAGCGTAGTGTGGAACGAACGCAGCCGTTCCAGCCTTCTGGCCGAAATCGTGACGATATTCAGTCTCAGTGTCGCGGTACACCAACAGGTCGCCGCCTTCGTGCACACTTGGTGGCTGAACCACTAAGGTGGCAATCATGCCGTCCTCTTTTTCCGTGTCCTTGTGCTTGGCAAAGTGACCTCCTTCAGCATACACCAGCAGCTTGTAGAGCTTGCATTGCAGTGGAATATCCTTGTATCCAAGTCGTTCAGCGATCGTCTGGCTCAGTTCGTCGATACCTTCTTGCCATTTTGGATTTGTCAGCTTCACTTGACTCGACTCGAGCTGCCAGCTCTTGCGGACTTCATCATTGACCAGTGTCTCGTACTTGCGTCCAAATGGAGACTTCTGGCAAACAGCAATAAGGTCTTTTGCTATCGATTCTGTCAGAGGAAGTGCGACTGGACCCAACCCATCCACGACAAGTCCTGGAGCACTAGGTAACGACTCTGCTACTCAACTAAACATGAACTCGTTGCCTCCTACGTCAGCCAACAGCTTGTTGATCTGCAAACACGCGGTCCCCGATGGAGCAGACACATCCTTCGGCTCACCAAAAACGCCAAAAGGCCACTCATCTTCGAAGTCTTCATAACGTTTGTCGTCAACATATTCATCGCCACTGCTATAGCCCATAACTACCTTGTGAACCGAGAACGAAATAGCAA
Organism: Phytophthora quininea; assembly: GCA_011947345.1. Taxonomy (NCBI): domain Eukaryota; phylum Oomycota; class Peronosporomycetes; order Peronosporales; family Peronosporaceae; genus Phytophthora; species Phytophthora quininea. Next base: position 71,998 of record JAAVTG010000408.1, read on the forward strand.
AATGAGCACGAAGTAGTTAAGGCCCCTGCGTGGTCAGCAGCCATCACTTCAACGTAGTCTGTTACCATCAAATTGCTACCCAATCTTTAGCAACTTCTTGGCATTGTCACGCAGAATGGCACTCTGCACGTTGGCAGTCATGTTCGCCATGATTTCGTAGTTGGAAAGTGTCGAGCGCCAGTCCAGCTCGCTCAGGTCATGTTCCTTGGCTTCCTCATCTGTCAGTGGTGGGAAGAATGGGTGATCAGTGCCAAACACGATCTTATCAGACCCAACAAAATCAATCAGACACTGCAACGCAGGCTCATGGTAAGCGACGGCATCGTAGTAGAACCGTTTCAGGTACACGCTTGGCGCATGCTTCAACTTCTCTGCAATAGCAGCGTCATGGGCCACACAGCTATCCAATCGTCCAGCCAAAAACGGCAAAGTGCCCCCTGAGTGAGCGAGAAGAAGCTGTAGAGTGTCGGGCACTTGATCCAGCAGGCCTGACAGTACAAGCTGCGACACCGCCACCGTCGTCTCGAAGGTAAACCCCAAGGCCAGGAACAAGGCGTGTCCGTACTTCCCGTAGTGCTCATTGCCCACACCATAGTGCGGGTGCAAGAAGATGGTCAACCCCGCGTGGTCCATTGCTCGATAGAACTGGAGCATCTCTGGATCGTCCAATCCTTTGCCATTCAAGCCAGCAGTGCTCAAGATCACACCACGGACGTGTGGCAGCTCAGTCGACAGTCGTTGCACTTCTTCCACAGCCGTCTCGGCGTCTTGTGGCACGACACCAAAGGCCAAGAAGCGGCCCTCAGACCTTTGACAAAGCTGCTCCATGTCGTCGTTCAGGAGTGCCGCCTGACGGATCTGCTCTTCCAACGGCAGGAAGTCCAGCCACGGATTGGCCAGACTCAGCACCGACGTGCGGATACCGTGGCGGTCCATGTACCGGAGCTTGTTGGTCACGTCCCAGTACTCTGGGCCGATGGGGCGGCCAGCACTGATACTGGCAGTGGTGGGGTTGTTTTGACGCTGTTTCTCTTCCAGTTGCTGCTGCTCTGCTGGGAGAATCACCAGCCGCTCTCCATTGTCACCGGGACGCACGAACGGCACGTCGGTTCTTGCTCGAAGGATGTCCATGTAGCGAGGGAGATACACGTGCGTGTGTAGATCGATGGCGTCCAGTTGACGAACCGTTTGCTTGCCTTGGCTGGCGAGCAGTGTGGATAAAGCTCGAGACATCTTGGAGGGGCGGAGGCGAGTTCGGGAGTGAGACCAAAGCGACGTTGCAGCGGTTAGTATCCGCCGGATGACTCGACCATGACGGAGGATGCGTCGATCGGGATCAGATTTCTGAGACCAAGTTGAAGCCAAGGATACTTTTTACTAAAAATTTTAGCTGGTCGAACATTGCATAGTAAGTCTCGCCATCGATGCCACCGAGTTCCACGTTGCGGCGCTACGGTGGCGTATGCGGGAGCAGCCGTACCTGTATACTCTTCGACTAGATGGACCGGGAGCGGCGACGACTCACATCTGGCGACCAGAGGTGTCCTCCACTGTTAAATAGGAGTTGAGCCCCTCTCGGTGGGATGTTGCTACACGAGAGCGCAGTTGAAGCGGGGGTAAGATCGCATTTACTGTCGGGGACCCTCGGGTGCACGGGCGTGCAGACTCAACGAGTGACTCATTGATGGAGCGAGATGTAGGCTTCCAGTGGTCACTCGACAGCGTTGTTCCTGAATCTAACGAGGCGCTAGTGGCCGCAGCAACCTCAACAGGGATTTCCTAGATGCGTGCAGGACATTAGGGGCCCAAGCAAAGCCTTCAAGCAGTTTGCCCATCAAGCAAACGTGCACCAGTGTCTCCCTTCTTGCACGGTGGAACGTTCACCTGCTGCGCGCCACTTGCGTACATGGGGGATCAACTTGTGATTCACGAGGCCGCCGCCAGAGATCGCTGGTAAAAGGCCGCTTGACTTCGGTGTGTCATGGGCGCTCTCCAAAGTGCTGTAGGTCTTGGACGACGCCGGCGCAGTGATCGCTGCCCTCAACGCTAGTTAAACCAGCCATTTCTACTTTCTCCGCGTGCCGCGCAGCCGCCTCAACTCTCCAACATGGCACCACGAACCTCCGTCGAAGTCGTCACTGTCCACGAGACCACCCAGCCCCGACTTCATGGCATCCTGCTGAGTTGGGACGTCGCGCTGCTAGCCAAATTCATCGCGGCAGCCAACCAAGTCGTCGCAGTCGAGGACTCAATGCTTGAGCTGCCGCACTGGCTGACTGAACCACGGGGAGCATCCACTGCCCAGGGCTTCGTTCAAGACACTATGCGGTATCTCGCCGAGGACTCGGGCAACTTCCACGGCACAATCGTGTCGCCGCTTACACCAATGCAGTCGCTCCAGCTGTTCAGGCGACTGGGTCAAATCGAGATGCATCCGTTCCTGCAAGCTTGCGCCAAGAACTTGCCAGAAGGAGCAAGCCTCGTTGTTGGGACGCACTTCTTCCAAGACCCTGGCACCGATGGGGTGTCGACAAACCTACCTGGTCCGCCAGCTCCTCACCGCCAACTGTTCCGTTAGTTACCTGAGCAAATAGTTGGCAATCTTCATGTAATTGAAAGTCTGGGGTGCATTAGTTGAAACATGGAAGCAGATACATATGATCTTCTGGCAAATATATGCGTGACGTACATGTCGCCTGTAGTCAAATTCACGTGGTTGTGGGGACGTGCGATGTTGTCGAACGACTGCCCAATAACGGTTCAGCCAGGAAGTTATCGGCATCTAGTCCGGCTTCGTTCGCGTACATCATGCGGTCCCTTTCATCGTCTTCGTCCCCGATTTCCTCGTCGTCATCGTCAGTCTCAAAGTACATTGAGGACGTCGATGGAGACTCGCCATACGTCGGAGAGAGAAGCGGAGCTGGCGTCGCCGTTTTTCTCCCTATTGGAAAGACCTTGCCAACCGGTAACGACAAAGCCACACCGATACCGACCAGATACACCCCGAGGCAACCACATAGGGCAGCGCTTGAGACCAAACCGACTCACGTGTCATCGCAGCGTACAGCGAGCCAAATAGAATTGGCCCGATCGCTTCGAAGATGGAGCGAGCTCCATAAATCGCTCCCTGTAAACGACCTTGCTCCTGGACAGCAAAATAAACGTAAGACCAGCCAGTTATACTTTTACTCGTGCATTCTCACACGTGACTTACCTTGTCAGACACGTTCATCGACTTGAGCGCTGAAATGGCCGGGAAGGACAGATCGCTGATACAGCCGGGCACGGTCAAGGCAAAAATCAACCACTTGTGCGGATAATACGCACTCGCGGCGTAGCCACATGTGCCGACCATGCTCGCAAAGATCGCGAGAACAATCACGCCTTTTCCCTCAAACACCGTACCAAAGAATTCAAAAGTAAACCTTGAGCCACCAACGCACCAACACCGCCGAGCAGCATCAGATTGCCGAAATCCTTTACATTGAACCCCACGACAGTCTACAACATCGAAGTTAGTTGCAATCCGACAAAATAATGAACGTTATGTACTACGAACATTCAAGAAGAAGGTGTTGATCTGGAAACTACCAAACATGGCGAACGTCGTCAGGCCGACGAGGCACGTGAGACGCATAAATAATTGGTCGCGGAAGAGGATCGACATGGAGCTGAGCGGGTTCTCCAGAACCCAACGAGCTTTACTGCGTGTCCGCAGCGGCAGCGTCTCTGGCAATACGAAGATTGCCCACAAGACCCGCACCACGAATAAACCAGCAGCAATCTGCAATACTTGATCCTGTCGAATGCACACCAAGTCAGTAGGTGGCCAAGTACTGTTCATCAACTCCTTGACGCTTACTCGAGAAAAAATGGGGCGATAAAGGCGCTGATGCAGTACCCAACCGAAAGGCTGGCGAACGTGATTCCAAAGGCCACCGCGAGGTCATCGGGAGCGACAATATCGGCGACAGCGGCGCTCGTCACACCCGCAGTTCTATGAAGTAGTTTCCATGAGCTTTGGGTCAGGAACGAGGTAGATATCAAAAGCATTTTACCCAAAGCCGGAGTCAACGAGTCTGAGGATGAAATACGGGGCGATAGACCCTCGTGGCTGCATGAAGTACATGATCGAAAATGGCACACCAACTCTCACGACCTGACTGAGCACAAGGAACGGCTAATAGCGGCATTACCGCAGTAAGATGTTAGTTATCTACAAACTAAAATGCATCCTGCAAATGAACAAACCTTGCGGCCGTATACATCCGACGCTTGCCCCAACATTGGCGACATAACGAGGTTGCCCACACTGCCCAACGCCGAGAAAATGCTGTCAACCAAAACAATATCAGGCCCAACGAAACAATAAGTTTTGCCATGTAGGAATTTGCTTACCTAGAGACCCACGCCGCCTGCCTCGATCCTGCCGTGCAGGCCTAAAACCATAAAATAAATGAATCGGTTAGTTATTCCTTCATTCCTAACCCATACATATTAAAATATGTAGTACGTCGTTGTGCGGGTTGGCTCCGCAGTCAATTGGCATCCCAGCCGTATGCATCCTGGCAAAGTACTCGGTCATGAGGATGCTTAGGATGGGGCTCATGACGCCGAAGGCTGCGGACACGAGGAACTGCAGCCCCACGATGGCCCCCACTTGGCGGTACACCGTCTTCTTCCGCGGCAGGGCGTCCACGCTGCTCTCCATGCTGCTGCTTGGTGTTATCTCTCTTTAAAGAATCCGAGCAGCGAAAAAATACACTTGAATACAAACACCAAGTCCAACAATACGAATTTGTGTTCTGAATGGTATCTTCACAACTGCACCGCACAGCTAAACACTCCCCGGCAATTCTTTCTGTTCATGAACGCAGATGTGACCAGAAACTAGCGTCGCATCATCTGTGGTAAAAACAACAGGCACCCAGATTCAATCAGTGAAGAGGCGTTGAGATTGGCAATATGGAGGCCTCGATTCCAGTGGCATCGCAGAGAGGGAGGTCCAATTGTCGGTCTGTGGGGGCGATCGCTGTTTTGCAGTTCCTCGAGAACGCGGCGTCCTGAGCCCTGTTCTGTCGATCCTCATGACCGAGTACTTTGCCAGGAAGTTCTCGGGTGGGACCTCCATCGACTGCGGAGCTAACACACACAACGAGGTACATACAAGGTAAAGAACAATCTTTACCGCAGTATTGCCGTTTATTGATGGGTTTTGCTTGTAGGCATGCACCAACATCTTCCGCTCCGTAGGTTGTTGTTGGATTTAATGTGCAAGATTTTGGAAATGTGATGCTGCTGAGCGGTGTTGCAGCACTAGTGGTCTGTATAAAAGAAAAGGGTGTAGTCACGCTCGCCCTGGTTGCTGGTGTACTCGCCTCGAGTGGTTTTGTGGCTGTGGCGTATTATCCTCACAAGATGTTGGTATATCCCGTAATGGTAACTTTCGTGATCGGTGATCTTGCCTTTCCAGCAACATTAGCGCTCATGTCCGGTGTGTACTTACTTTAGTTCCAATCATGCTTTACAGGAACAAAGACGTTTGCAAGGAGCCATTTAAAGGGCCCGATCAGTCTTTGAAGTCCTGGGCCCTGTCGTGTTTGCTTCGCTGTGGCTTTATAGTTGTTGACCGCCAAATCTCCCCATCAAGACTATTGGATTTTGCAAGCGATGGGCGCTGAGAATTGTCGATGGGTTGGACAAGGGGCAGCTCACGACGCGATGCTAGGAGCGGCGGTGGAGAAAGCTCTGACGTTGGAAGATGCAGAGCTTTGCTTGTCCAAGTGGGTTGGTTTGCTGTGGAAGGTGGTCATTACGAGTGACAACAAGAGTACTTTTGAAATAGTGATGAACAAGTTCAAGCAAGTGGACCCGAGTCTGCTGCAACCGGTGACCGAGGCAATCGTAACGCAGCTGGACAGTGGCAGTCTTGACAAAGCGAGTGATAGATTTACTGCACTGGAAGGTCTCGCTTCGACGCGCATCAAGTGGCTGAACCACCAAATCCGCGGACTGGACAAACCATTCTCGTGGGAAATGCACGATGCTACTTTTCCTGACAAGGTGGGGGCGTGCGAATGGTGAAGCATTCGTGACGATCACGAAAACACACGAGTGGTTTTGTCAGCGTCAGGAGTTGCTGCAGAAGTATAAGGGTGAGCTGGCGTCTTTGATGGAGCACTTTGCGAGTGGTGGCAACGGAAACTGAGGACAAGGTCGATAATCGGCGTTACTAAGTTTTCGGGAAGGGGATAATGCGAAATAAAAGAGCAAGTCGCTGGTAATTCTTCGCTTTGTGAGCCCAGGAACGCTATTGTCGTCAAAACAGCAAGTAATCAAACCACCACGTTCTCATTCACTAAATGCTGCTGAATAAAAAGATAGTTAGACAAAGAACAATCGTCACGGCGATTCAATTTCTGACTTTACACATTGCTGGTGAATGCTCCTTGTTCTCCTGCTGCCATGGTCGTTCCTTTAGAAATTGCGTTCGCCCCTGAAAACTCGATCCTTAGCATTTAACTGGGATATCCAGCACAATTGGGGGTGCCGTGGCTTTGCCAGCAGTGTGCTCGTCGCAGCGTTTACAAACACCGTTTTCCCGACGCGTGCAGCTCCATACGCTTCATGGATGTGGCCGAAAATGTGGAAACTCGGCCGAATACGAGACATGGTCTCCTTCATTAGCGTCTCGCTGCCGACATGCAGTCCCGTTAACGTCGCATCCAAAATGCCATACGGCGGGCCATGTGTGACCAGCACGTCCACGTCGGACGGCACCTTGGCCCAGTGTTGTTCGTCAGCGTATCCTCTAGCTACATTAAACGCCCCCACGCGTCCAGGGATTGGCGGTGTCATGGGCGACCCGTAAATCTTGACGCCATCAATCACCACCGAACGATTCTCCACGTAGGTGCAATTGGTTAGCAGTTCCCTAGATACATTAGGGTCGTTGTATTTCTTGTGATGGAACTCCTTGTCCCAATGGAGATCGTACTCTGCAGCGTCCATACACAGGTCGTGGTTGCCTGCAATCACCAGTTTGTGCTTGTGCGGTAGCGATCCGATCCAGTCGTTAAAGTCGCGGATCTCGTCGTGTGTGCCGCGCTGTGTAAAGTCCCCTGCGTGTATCAACACGTCACCACCTGGGATGGTCTTGATGTTGCGATGTTTTGAGTGCGTGTCGGAGATGCAGACGACGCGTAACGTCCCCTTCTGCTGTGGTTCACTGGACAATGACTGGATCAAGACGTCGGTACTGCGTAGCCACTTGTAGCTCCAGCCCAAGACTCCCACAGCGTTCCAATAGAGCCAACGACCGCCTAGAACCACCAGAATGAGAGCTATGAAAGCAGCCACGCGAGTCCCATACAGATGCTGGAGAGTTAAGATCACTAGAGACAAGAGGAATACAAAGGCGCCTGCCAGGACGCCCACGACCTGCTCTGGCGTCGTGTCATGAGGGATTCGCTTGATCACTTGGTCACTCAACGTCATTTTCGTAAACTGAATACATATATTCGGTTTTTTAATGACATCGGTAGAAAACTGATTTTATAGTTTTTAAACTATAAAATAGTTGAAGTTGATGTATTTTGAAACGACGCCTGTCGATGGAGCCTGGTCGAAGCTCCTCTGGAGACAGCTTGCTGCCGCCCCTGCGTCATCCGTCCGCTAAGGGCAATCGCAAGAGCTCTACACAGATGTCCAGCGACCAAGAAGGCGAGCAGTTGCCCGAGAGCGACGCTATGAACCACGAAACCAGTGGAGAGCTACTATCGACTGGTCAGCAGGAGAAGATGCGGATCTTTGCAGACTCTGCAGATTTAGAGCTTTTATGCAGGGAGAACGGACTGACCGCGGCGCAGTTTGCGCGACACAGCGAGACGGTGACGACTCTGGACCTGTTTCTGGGCTTCTGGAGCTCAATGAAGAGCGTCATGTACTTCCCCGCTCTAAAGGAGCTAGCGATCATTAACCAGCCCACAATTGGCGAGCTGGAGGGGTTAATTACTGCAGCAACTTGGAGAAATTATGCATCACAGAGTGCAGTTTGAGCAGGATTATGAATTTGGAAAACTGTAGCAGGTTGAAGCAGCTGAATCTGAGCAGCAACAGAATCAGGAAGCTCGAGAACTTGGAGAGTCTTGTAGAGTTGCAGCAGCTGTGGGTGAATCATAATCAGCTAGAGAGACTTGATGGACTGTGGAGATTGGTTAACTTGAAGAAACTGTGGGCCTGCAGAAACAAGATCGACCGACTGGATGCAGCGCTGAATAGCTGTGTGAATCTGATCGAATTAAATCTAGCAGATAATAGGCTGTCGAGTTTTAAGGGTTTGTTGTCGCTGACGAATCTAGACCAACTCGCCGTGCTTACGATGAATGATCCGCATTTCGGAGATAATCCGGTCTGCAGATTGTGTAACTACCAAACATATCTAATGTGTCAGCTCCCGCGTTTAAGTATCCTGGATACGGTCGAGTTATCGGCACGCAATAAACAAATCGCAGAGGCCACAATGATCAAGAAGAAAATGTACTATAACATGAGGATAAAGGCCATCAAACGAGATGTCCATTCCCGAACACGGCATGCCGAGACGATTCGCAATCAAGCAGAACATCAGATGGAAAGCAGTGTAACAGCCTTGGTCAGGCAGAAGAAAGAGATCGAAAGATATCTAGTGGAGACTAGTTCCTCAAAGGATGACTCGGGACTATCACAAACCTTACGGAAGGGACTGGAGAAGAAGTTGGAATGCATAAACGTCTGTCTAAGTGATCGATATGCCACTGTCTATCGTATGAATCAAGATTTCGAGTGTCTTAAAACAAGTCTGAGGTGTACCTCCGAAATGAATATAGCAAGGATGCTGTTAGAGCTAGAAACAGGTGGAAATATTCGCCTCGAGGACGGAAAGCCTTCGGATGCGTGGTTCGTATCGTGTGTGGAGCTGGTACGTTCACGGTTTTTCTTTCCGAGTTACAGAAGATTGGAGTCCGAGACGTTCGCATCAACCGAGTCACGAGGATAAATAATCGATATCTTCGAAACCGATTTCACTCTCGAATGGAGGAAGTGCTCGTTGATCCAGACAAGAAAGTGAAAGACAACGTATCGAAAAAGGGTGTGACGGTGCCCAACGAAGATGCGGACGTGGAACCTGACAACGATAAAGCGGGCGACAACACTTCTGAAATCCTGCAAGAGTCAGGCAACCAACCTCAAAATCCATGTCCTGGATCGACGCTAGAGACATCGATGGAATATTTATTTTATGTCCCGTCAACTCCGCAAAACGAAGCAGATATGGAGCAACTCTTTATTGCAGAGAATGGCTTTAGGGGTTTTCAGGCCTTGGTACGACAGATTTTGGCGCTGCGATCAAGCTCGCAAATTCTATCGCACTGTTAGATGTTTCGAGAATATCTGCAGCCCTTGCTTTGAAAGGACAGCAAATTCAACACTCTGACAAGGTACAATCTTCCCAGGCACAAACAACGCAGCAAGGAAGTGTACAGGATGTAAAGATAGCTCTACAGCATGCAACAAACAGAGACTGGGAGTTGCCGTGTAGTGTGCTACTGGTAGCAAAAGTTTTTCCCGGTATACAAAATGTATCAGCAACGCAGATGTAGCCCTCGCAAAAGCAAAGGGAGGCTCGATGATAGGGGGTGGACAACAATTTTCTGGTATACAGAGTCTTCAAGTGATGCACGGTGGCGTCGCAGTTTCCACGGTCGGCGGGGAAGCAGCTGCGAGCAAGCAGAAACTGTATTATGTGTTCGACAGCGCCTTGGTTCTCCCTGAGTACTTCGTTGAATACCAATACGTATTCGATGATAATCGACCGGGATCACGATCCGCCAATACTTCACTTCGCCTGACAAAATCTCCTCGAGTTTTCAATTGCAACGAAGAGGATGCAGTTAATCTTGGCGTCGCAGCAAAGCAAGTTGACGATTTTGAGCGGAGGTACCGCATCCGCCGATCACAGACTCCTCAAACCGCGGAAAATAATATTTATTCAAGCGCGGATGAAGATGTAGTGCGGTTGCTTCAGATGGAGCCTCTATTACCTGCTCCCAGCGCTTCGATGGAGAGGGTCTACCGTCAGTATCTGTCGCAGCAATGAGACTACACGAAGCATGCACGAACCAGCTTCAGTATTTGAGCTTGCTCGGCTGTGATCTTGAGGCGATTCCTGACTTGTCGAATTTGAAAGATCACCTCCAAGTTCTGGTGTTGAGTTACAACAAAATCCAATGCATTTGCAGCAATCTTCAACCACTTTCGAAACTCCAAGTGCTCGACTTGTCATACAATCACATTTCGAGGATGGATCACCTCGACGGCCTTTGCAACTTGCAGACATTGGAAGCAACACATAATTTAATCCGATCATTCGACGACGTAGCGTATGTTGGGAAAGTGCTGGGAAAACTGGCGTTAAAGCGCCTCGATCTCCGAAAGAACGCTATCTGTGACTCCAAACGCTATCGACTTCATGTGCTCCAGTGCTTGCCGGGGTTGGAACAGCTCGATCAGCAAGTTGCTTCGCAAGAGGAAGTGTCTACTGCGCAGAGACTTGTCACCCAGCTATCTCTCTCGAAAGTGTGGGCACTTCACTGCCAAAAGACCCGTTGTACGATTCCACTTTCTTCGTCCGAAAGCCACTCCGATCGCCATCCCGAATCTGACGATGAATCTGAGTTTGATTCAGCTACACACAACGCGGAATGGAGCTCCGTCGAGGAGATTATTTTGAATCACGAATTGCTGGGCTCGATTGACGGACTAACCAAAGCCGTTAATTTGCGCGTCGCGTCCTTTTCAGACAACATGATCAAACGAATCGACGGACTACAAGCGTGTACGAGACTTGAAGAGCTGAGTCTAGACGACAACGAAATCACGCGTATCGAAAATTTGGAGTCGCTTTCCTTTCTTAAGAAACTGCACCTCGGACGCAATCGTTTGACTGCCATTCAACACTTGGAATCGCTAGAAAATCTTATCCAGCTTTCGCTAGAAGAAAACCAAATCTCGAGTTTACGGGGATTAGGAGCAGCATTGAAATTGATGGAGCTGTACTTGGGCAACAACCAAATCGAGAACCTGAAAGAGATCCAGTGCTTGAAATCCTTACCAAAACTAACAATCTTGGACTTGTCAGGTAATGAGATCACTAGATTGCCAGATTACCGTCTCTACACGGTATACTACCTACGTCGAGTCAAGGTTCTGGACGGGTTGAGCGTCTCGACTCAAGACCAAAGCAACGCAAAACAAAAATACAGTGGAAAGTTAACATTAGAGTTTATCCTTGACAAATGTGCAGGTGGAGGTGGTATAGCGCCGTGTGGAGATAACTCTTATGGACGCATCGTGGATATGGATCTATCATCCTGTCGAATACGTGAGGTCACGGCGATTACTGGGGAAAACTTTCCAAATATCCGTGAGATCAATCTTGAAAACAACCAAATCAGTGATATCTCGAGTCTTGACGGACTCAACAGGCTTCGCGTATTAAATCTTAATCGCAATCGAATCGAAAAGCTCGTGCCAAACAACGGCCAGCCGATGGATTACACGCTTCCTGAGAACTGTGAGGGTGGAGGAAAGGGGATCCTCGCGTGTCTTCACCTCGAGCAACTGCATTTGGCATATAACCAAATTGTGGATATGACGGTGTTGGGTCTTCAGTATTTGGATTCATTGAAGGTATGTGCAAGCACGAAAACTGCTCGTATATTCCTTTCGAGTAAATGCCTGTTTTTGCTGCTGACCATAGGTACTTCACTTGCAAGGCAACGCTATCGTATACTTTGCTGGACTGGAATGCAACACGGAACTCGTGGACATTCGGCTCGACAAGAATCGTATTCGTCAACTTGACCCGCATTCGACCCTCGCGCTACGACAGCTGAGGTCCCTGAACTTGGAAGAGAATGGGCTCAAGTCACTGTCCAATTTCAACAATCTGCTAAGTCTCGAGGTTCGTGAGAACGCTGCTTTGTTATTGTCTCTTTTGGTCTGAGTATTTTCCATGTTGTGGAGTACAGACACTCGAGCTTTCTAACAACCGGTTAACAGACCTGGAGGAAGTAGAGAAACTGGCAGCGTTACCGTCACTCGTAGATGTGCGAATGACCAACAATGCTATGGCGAAGAAGCATTTATATCGGCAACATGTTCTATACAAGCTGAATGCACTCAAAGTGCTGGATGGAAAAGACGTGTACAGCGACGAAAAAGAGAGGATCGACCTCTTGTTTCTACACGAGCGTGTTGCAGCTACAACATCCGGAGCGACCGCGACTGTCCCGGCAGATACCCGCACTGGGCTCCAGCCCCAGCTTGTTTTAACACCGTCGACCATCCCGCATAAAAATTCTTCGGCAGCAGCCTCTCAAGCGTTGGGTATCCCTCACAGCGAAGTGCTGACCGGTTCGCTACTGCGAAAGACTCCAACTGGGCCAGTCCCGACTCCTCCTCCGATTTTATCGTCGCCATCGTTTCCTCTACCTGACCATCAGGTGGATCTCTCGATCACGATCGGAGCATCCAACACCACCACACGCTCATTATTGGCGCCGACTCATCACAGCTCCTATCGGAATTTGAATTCTCTTGGAAGCCAATCGAGTTGGCAAGTTGGTTCGTCGAGCGGTGCTATGGCGAGCAGTAGTATCCCAACTGTGCCGTCTGCTTCAACTGCAACTGTTGCTTCGGCACTCAATGCCAACCTTTCAAAAGGTGTTGGTCCTCCTGCAGTCGACCCGTTGTATATGGGTAGCAGCTACCGAAGACGTCTATCAAGCGTCCATTACGACCAGCAACAAAACGGTAAGCCGTTGCATCGCTGTGTTTGGCACATGTCAACTCCTCTCATGATCATTTTCACTGCAGGTTCTTTTCAAGCTGGTAGTCTCTTCAATGGAACTCCAGAGACGAAGTTTCCTGTCGGAATTGTGTCTTCTCAAGGAGTTGTTCGTGGTTCCCAGCGACGATAAGAAGAGGTGCGAGGCGCTTTCGTTGCTAAATTGATGGAGTGGCTAATGGTCTGTGGGTATTGCAGCGGGCTTGAACATGCAACCCTCCTCCGTTGACACGCAGGTCAAACCGACGGCCCAGATTCCAGTGGATCATAGTCTTCCTAACAATGACGCTGCACACGGGAGTTTCTCGGGGTATGTGGTGACAATTGGCAACCAAAAGCGGTATTCCAACTATCCTGGCTCACAGCAAGAGCCAACAATCCCCTACTTGTCCACCAAACTGCAACAACAAACAAAAAGGCAGCGGTAATACAGTAGAATAGAGCACAAGTACGTGCAATGGCATGCCATGTAAACTAAAGAATCGTGTTGCGTTCAAGCTACAGCTACAGCTACGTGTGTGTTTGCCTCAGTAGGATCAATTGGAAAATAAAAAGTTTTCATCAACATTTTGATCAGGGAGAACATGGTCATCACTGGCAAACACACAAACATGAACATCCATCGAATTTCAAGCACCTGAGACTGGCTCGGTGCTTGGTCGGGGGACTGGAGTGGGAACGGAGTGCCTCAGACTGACGTGCAAATATCAGAAAGATTGGTGTCCACCATTGAAATCGATGGTCTCAGCAGTTTCGCTTCATCGGCCTCCGTTCTCCACTCAGTCCAACGCCAAAGTCCAAAGCACCTCCAGTCCAATTGCTCACCTACAAGAAGACACAACGTAAATTCAACCCCACAGCATCATTCCGTCCGGGAAACCTCCTCTCAGAGTGTATTACAATGGCTCAACCCGAAGGGAGCAAGCAATAGAAAACCCAACAGTCTCCAGTGCATGCACATCACCTTCCAACGCTCTACTTGAGCGGGATGAAACGCGACGAGTTGGTGGCGCCGATACCGGGGCGGCCGTGGGTCACCGGCTTGTAAGAGATGGCGAACTCACCCAGGTAGTGGCCGATCATCTCCGGCTACAATAAGAAACCCATAACGTTAGTTCACCCCAACAATATCTAGCAATAAATAAACAATACATATAAACTCTCTGGGTCGCCCCGTACACAGAACGTCGTCTAGGGGCTGGCAGTCGGGGCCTATCACGTAAGACAGACCCCTCCTCTCGTCAAGGCTGCCAGCCCCCGAGAGATTGCGAGCTGTTCTGGACACATACCTTGATCTCAATGCCGTTGAACTCCTTGCCGTTGTACACGCCGACCACCGAGCCGATCATCTCGGGCACGATGATCATGTTACGCAGGTGGGTCTTGATACCCTCGGGGCGCTCCATGGGCTTGGCGGCGGCCTTGGCCTTGCGCAGACGCTTGATCAGAGCCATCGGCTTGCGCTTGAGGCCACGCGAGAAGCGACGACGGGCGCGGGCGTTGACCAGGTCCATCAGCTCCTCGTGGTTCAGGTCCAGCAGCTTGTCCAGGTCCACGCCGCGGTACGAGAACTTGCGGAACGTGCGCTTCTTGCGCAGAGCAGCGAGCTCCAGGTTCTTCTCCTCAGTCGATTGGTCAGCCATTGTTTCCAGTAATGAGCTCACCGGTCGGAAAAAGGTGTGCGCCGCAGGAGGATGACTGGCTGGAGAGCGTTCGTGCCAGACAATGTGCTAGACGCATGTATGGGACGGTTCTTGGGTCGATACAAAAATGTGAATGTACCCCTTAGTGTAACCTTTTGGATGCCTCGATGGAGCACGAGCATGCCGCGAGTTTGACGGCGCGCGCGGTGAAGAAGGCGCTCCCGGAGCGCGCGATTTTGAGCAAGGATGCGAGACAGACGCTGAACTCGGCGGCCAGCATGTTTACACTGTATCTGGCGTCAATGTACGTGTGGAAATTCATTATATGCCATAGTGTAACCTTCTGACCGCTTGTCCTGATCAAGAGCCCATGAGACGTCGGTGGCTAACAAGCGCTGTACCATCACTCTGAAGGACGTATTGCAGACGCTGAGGGACGCAGACTTTGAGCACTTCATCGAGCCCATCGAGGCCTGTCTGCAGGAGGCCAAAGCGGCGGCCAGTCGCAAGAAGAGTCAGAAGAAGGCGGCAGTGGACGAGTCCGTGACGACCACCGAAGTGGCGGAGCAGTTGGAGGACGTGGCCATTGAGACCAACGAAGAGGAAGAAGATGAGGAACAAGAGGACGCTACCATGTCAGTGGAGGAGCCGTCCGATGCAGAGGAGAAGGGGATGCCGAGGACAGGAGAGAGGACGATGGAGAGGACTCGGTTGAGGAGATGGAAGTGACGCAATCTTAGATAATTATATGCAGGCAGTGGCTGTGTATTTTGCTGTGCTGATTATTCCTCCATGGCGACGTCATCAGTGGCTTGTACCTGCACGCCGCCAGTGATTCCTCTGCGCTTGTCGGCGTGCTCCAATACGGCTAAGCAAGAGGTAGAGATGGCATCGAGTGCTTGACCGTACTTTAGTCCGGACAAAGGCCGATGTTGACAATGTCGTACGGCGATCGCAGCAGGATATCGCGAGTAGCCCCACTGGAGAAAACCAGGTTCCGACCGCCCGTGAGCCGCACTAGGTTGCTCGCGTTCGAGAAGAAGTACCGGCGGCCGACTGTGTCCTCCAGACAGGGCGTGTACGTGATCTCAAAGTAAATAGAGCGCTTGATGGCGGCAGCAATCTGTAGCAAAAATCGGGTCAGCAAGGAGGTTCTCAACGCAGAGTCGATGCCAGCTACTCACCCACGGCCGCTTGATCTGGAACGGCAGTCGATTAGTCACGTCAAATGTAATGAGATCCACTTCGGCCTGCTCGCAGAGGTACTGGAACACCTTGGGCGTCTCCGCTTCCGCTGCCACCACATCGTAACCCTTCACAGCATCTGATGCCAGCTACAATCGAAGTGAGTTTCGCTGCAATTGACATCCACTCGGCATCGACATCATCTCACCAGCCTCTGCGCTGCCACAATGTCCGCCAGTTTTAGCGTAATGCGCTTCCGTTGTCGAATCTCCTTCTTATCGCCAGCTGTGTCCTTCAATTGCAGTGTATTGCCAAAGGCAGCCGTGTACTGCTTGACCTTCTTCCCAGGTCTACCATTCTTCAGCACACTCTGCGGTAAATCCTGTAGCGTTTCGACCTGTAAAGAATCAACAGTCAGCAACTAAAAAGCCATTGCAATAGCCCCAGATGTCAATTGCTTCCTACCGACTTGGGCTTCTGGTCTCCGTCGCAATCCACCGCCACGCAGACCGTCTTGTACCCCACTACCCATCCACATTTAGCTTTCGTCCAGCGCCATAACCATCTCAAAACGCGTCTTACGTCGCTGCAGCTCGCCCGCAGACACCTTGCCCGTCGCGCGCATTTAAGTCCACATACACCATCCAAAGCAATTGCGAATTGCAAAAATCACGTTAGTATTGTCACTTTTACATTTGATGGACGTGACGGACGACGAGCTGGCGCAGTGTGTGGCCGTGCTGCAGAAGCTGCATGACGATGAGGCCTACGCGGCGTTCCAGTCGCAGCCGCGCTTCAAGGCACTTCGCACAGCACTGGTGCCGCTGCTGCCAGACCTACGGGCCAAGTTCTTCCACGGTAACTCGGCAGCAGACAACAGCAGTCGACAGGAGCGTAAGCGCCAGCGGAAAATGGAGCGAGCCAGGCAGAAGGCCCTGGACCAGCAGTTCGTGAATAATACCAAGCTCAGAGCCGACCGACTGGCGAGATTGCAGGCACTACAAGCGGAGAACCCTCTGCTGGCGAATGTGCCGGACGGAGTGGCAGCGGAGCAGCCCAAGCTGCTGGAAGATGACAAAATGGAAGAGAACGAGGAG
>JAAVTG010000409.1:0-27582 GCA_011947345.1 Phytophthora quininea
CACTGGTTTCGCCGGCAGCGTTCACGGCGGGGTACGGGTGGCAGCCGTCCTCGACGACAAGTGAAGGCTTGAACCTCACGGCGGCTTTCTCGGCGTCGGTGATCGGTTCCGGCTGAGGAATGGCTGCACTTTGTCGTGGTCGATCGACGTAGCTCCGACGCTGG
This sequence comes from Phytophthora quininea, assembly GCA_011947345.1. Lineage (NCBI taxonomy): Eukaryota > Oomycota > Peronosporomycetes > Peronosporales > Peronosporaceae > Phytophthora > Phytophthora quininea. The sequence goes on from JAAVTG010000409.1 coordinate 165, forward strand.
CCAGGATTGTAACGGCGAGTACGATCAACAGGAGCGGATTCATCGTGTCACCGGTGCGACGATTGTTGAAGGTAGAGTTTGGGAATGAGCTCGACGCAATTCTCGTAGCTGAAGTTTGCGATATGTCCGCTCTCTGGGATGTGAAGACTAGGTGAGCCTTCCGACACGTAAACCTCAAGAGTACAATGGCATCATGACACTGTGATCCTGCTTCTGCTTCTAATGCAATTTTCTACCGCTCGGTTATCGCAGGCGATGACGACTTGGCGCTCGGGTTCGTGCAAGTAGCACTCTGCGGTGTGTCACTCGTGCCGAGACCTCGGCACTGCCTCACCAGACACCAAAACGACTATGATAGTCCCTGTTCGTCTACTCAATGATGGAGCCTGAACATTGTCATGAAGGCGTAAACACCCAGACCAAGTTGTTGATGGCCCCGGTCAAAGTCCCGACGAACGAGTCTGGACGACGGCGGCAAGTGGCGACGCATATAGCGCGAGACTGGAAGCCACGGAGACGATATCGACGGCCATAAGCATACTCGTCACGCACCCGGACGATCGGAAACAGCGGGCTGACTCAGCTCTGACGTAGCACGCGATTTGGGTAATATTGACCCATTTTACCATAATACGTCGATGGCACGCCCACCGCCTCGCTGGCCTGGGCTGCCGCCTGGGCCGCCCTTCTCGCTTCCCTGCGTACGCAGCGCCGGTGCCGCCTCCTCCCAGACATCTTGTAGCCGTTCCTGCGTACTATTGGCCTCGGGTTCCGCCCCCTCGCGGGTTCTTCCCTTGCTTTGTGCCTCCTCCACCAATTGACCCGGAGACGGCGTGGCTGCAGTCGTTTCGACAGACCCATTGCAGTGCGTCGGCTGAAGATAAGTCCACAGAGGGCACGGAGAAGGAACCGCCATTGCGACTACTGCGTCGTCGAGTGGCACAAGCTCTGGAGCTGACGCAGAAACTGAAGGCGGCGGCGACGGAGCTCGGGGCAGTGGAAGAGAGACTGGATGCGATCGATAAGGAAGCAGCGGATAATTTGGAGGTTGGACGACTGCGTGTGCAGCGTGAGCGGAAATTTGCAGTGTGTGAAGCATTGAAGAAGGAGCTGGAGGAGATGAACGCCACGTCGGGGTTGTTTCCAGAGCAGCAGCTGAAGGAGATTCGCAGGTTTGCTGCAAGAGTGAAAAAGAAAAAGGTGAAACGTTGGTTATGCATGAACTTTAGTTTGGATACAAGTTGACGTAGAAGGTTTGTTGTAGGCTTATCGGAAACGAGCCAAGCAGAAATGGCGAGCAGAGGCAAGCATTCGTCGAGCTGTGGACTCGTCTACGAAAGAGAAGGAGGTGTCAAGAGTGGAGGACGCGGAACAAACCAAAGCCGATGTCGAATCGAAAATGAACGTCGGCGGTCAGGATGGCGATGATGCATCAGAAGAGAAGACGAAAACGCAGCAGAACTCAGTAGACGAGTACCAACAACGATCGTCAGCAACAGAACCATCATCTCATAGGCACAGCTTGACAAAGCCATCACTGGATCCAGAGACGTTGACGATCGATGCGTTGATCTCGGTCCGACGAGCATGGGACGCCTACATCGTGCATCCGCAGACACTTGGCGCGTCCTCCATCCCCCGGTACGTTATTGGCCCACTTCCTACTCCTATCACTCTCTAACATGCTTCTTCCATCTACAGCACTTTATCCCACCGCCACAGGCTCCCTCGCCAGCATGGGCACTCTACACGAGTTAAAGCTCCACTTCAACTTGTTCATGTAAATCCGTCGATTTCATTGGCCAAAACCCTCCATTCCATATCTTTTCTCAAGATCCGAGAAGCAACGATGGAGGAGGCGGAGGACGCGCCGCTGGCGGTGAGTATTGAGGCCAGCACGGACCCCACCCCCATGGAAGTCGACCCCACAGAGTCTAGTGAGGCCCCTCCCACCCAGACAGAGCCTCCCAGACCCGAACCGGAAGCCTGGGGTACAGGAGACGACGAGGACGGATGGATGCCCAAACCAGCACGGCTCCACTCGGGCAAGACGCGCTCCTGCGCCGTGTGCTTCGCCCCACTGCAGTACACGTCTGCAGCCAGTTGGGACGACTACCTACAGAGCGAAGAGTACCTCCGCCAGCTGCAAAACAACGTGCTGCAAGACGCCTTCGTGTCGTCTTTGATCTGCGGAGAGAACGCGGCTGGAGATCTCCCCACAGAGCACAGGATGCACAAGAATAGGAAGCTTAAGTGCAGACAGAGCGTGCAGGACTACCACAAGATGACGAGTGCAGGGGTCGTGGACAAGTCGGGCATGGAGAAGAGCTCCATCAGGACTCTGGAGGAGATGCTCATCGAAGCCCTTCCCACTCCAGTGTTCACTCACGTGCTAGAAAGGAGACTCGCAGTCATTTCACACAGCTCCAAGATCGCGTGTGAGTTGATGCGGAGTGAGGAGGCAAGAAGCCTCCGAGAGAACTGGAAACGGCGCCTGCCAACGAGGAGCTGCACCATTTGGCCATCCATACGCTTTCGGCGTTGTTGGGGTCGTTTGACTATAAGAACCCGCAGGCGCTGCAATCATTTGAGGAGTTGTCACAGCTGCTGACGTGCTTTCCGGTGCTTTCGCTGTACTCGTTCTGGAGTCCGGCCAAGATGCCGCCGGATAAGCCGCTGATACTCGATAAGGACGCAGTGGAGGCGTCGTCGATCACATCTAGCTCGGATTCACATGGTGCGCACTGTGCTGTTGATGACATTAATCATTCGTTCTGGCAGTCACAGCCTCGTCCTGGCACCGTGCATTTTACCATTCGCTCCCCGGAACTGGCAAAAGTGACCTCGATTGTTATCCACTGGCATATGAAGTACATCTCGCAGAGTGTGGCGGTGCAATATCGCGTCAATGGGAGCGACAATTTTTCCCAATTGATTGAAGATAAGCTAGTATCGACGTCTGGACCTACAGTACTTACGACCAGCTTCCCACGCTCGTGCGAGGAAGTGCGGATTGTTATGTCTGGAACTCCACCTTCCAATCGCAATGGAACGTACGCAATCGAGCACTTGCGGGTGAATATACCCGCCCCTGGGTCACTTTTTGCGGACCCTCAAACAACGTTGAATGCAATTGCCCAATGGCTACTGGGTGCACTGGAGAGTGCGGATGAAACGATGGCTGGTGAGGCAATATGTGCGCTCAGGGCTTGGGCATTGTCGACAGCTTCACTTCATGTAACGATGCTGTTTGTGGACATGTTATTGCAGTTTAGCTGTCGTTATCGAGGTGATGGCAAGGAAACAATTGCAGCGGTTGCTTTGGAACAAGGCCGCATGCTATACCGAGGAGTCCAGGCATATTACTCTGAGGAATCCCGACGATTAGCTCATGAGGGTGATAAACTTGGCTTTGGTGACGCTCGTAGAGTTGCAGCCGTCTTTGAATCATCCACTTGCTCGACAGGTGTGATAGTGGAAGATGGCGGTATTGTTGTGCGAACACGCGAGACAAGTTACCAGTACGCGGCCGTAAGTTCCGGTATATCGACCGGTAAAGCGTCATGGAAATTCCGTCTCGATACGGATACACAGGACGACGAAATGACTTGCTTCGGAGCTGCGATTCTTCCCGTAACTGTGAATGGTTACGACTCATCGCCATGCTTATGGATGCTCCGTGGCTACAATGGAAATTTGTATGCTCGAGGGCACAAGTTAAGCCGAGCAATTGGAAAAGTACACCCCGGTGATATCGTACAGGTTGATATTGATATGAACGAAGGAACGCTTGGCTACAAAATTAATGGGACCGATTATGGCGTTGTGTTTACGGATCTGGCTGGGCACGAAGTCCATCCCGCTGTTTCGTTTTATGGATCTGGGAAAGTCATCACGCTGCTTGGAGTTAGCAAATGGGACTGCGCTGGGTCTACCCCAACGAGCGTGGAACCAACCTTCCTCTCAAGTATGAAAGAGTATCATTTTTCAGTGGGATATGGGACGTTGGGAAAAGGTGGGCAGCTCGGCTATGCCAGTGACGCCGACTCACAGACTTCTTCAGCAAATGCCCCGGAACAGGGAATGCCTCGATTCATGTCAACGGTGAAGCGAAACAGCGCTGTGTATCGACACACCCTCCTGCACAAGGGGATGCGTACGTGACCTACGATTTGTCGGAAGCTTACCACACAATCAGCGGCGCTGTCGCAATTAATGATGGATCACACAACGATATTCTTCAGCGGCGTGGAGTCTCAGTGGTGTTCAAGATATTTGGAGACGGCGTCGCTCTGTGGCAATCGAAGGCGATTTCAGAAGTACGCCAAGTCGAAAAGTTTAACATTTCCATACGGAATGTTCGAATACTGGAGCTGAAAGTATCTTGCCCGGGATCTAACCAATGTGCTCATGCAGTATGGGTTGATCCCTGCTTGCATCCCGTTGAAGATTGGACCTGTCTGACGTGTTCATTTGTCAATAAAGGGTCTTCAAGACAGTGTTCCGTTTGTCTGAACGGAGCACGTGAGGATAGTGCAAATGATGCTTCCGAGACGAGGAATATTGCAGTGTCTACACACTCAGACTCAACTACCAGTGAGTCAACCATGTCACTCAGCGAGCTGGGAACTGCAATTATTGGGCAAGTCCATGAGTTATACCAACTGCAATCGAAGCATTCCAATGTGTCCGGGGTTGATCATCATGCGTCAACACCGCGAGGGATTCACATCCAAAGTTTGAAGAACCTTTCTGTCGCCAACCTAGCAAGGATTCGTTTTCCTTGTTATTGTCAATGCTTCAACGATTTCGTGCCCAATATGGTGAAGATGACAAGAGCGAACTTTACGTTAAGGATGGATATATGCAACTTCTTGGGATCATTAGTGCCAATTTGGAGAGCATCGAAAGTCACGATGTGAAAGATCCAGCAATAGAGCTCGAACTCCCGCCTGACCTGATTGCCGACCTTCGCGGAGAGCTCGAAGCAGTGGCAAATGTACGTGAGGAAAATGATCCTCCCCAAGCAAAATTGGATCAGGATATTGAATTAGCAGCCGCTCATACTATTGTGGCTGGCATGTCTGTTTTGTACCCCTCTCCAACCGAAAAACTCGAGTTGTTGCTGCAGCTATTACGATCGTATATCAACAGGCCCTTCAACGTTGCATCGGCACGGTATTTTGTCCTGACTTCAGTGATGAGAATTCTTTCTTCGCCAGGCCTGAATGGGATAATGACGTTTATGCCATTCATGGCCACCTCTTACGGTGAAAACGCAGGATTAAAAGATGTGGAAATCGGACAATCCTCGTGGCTAGCTGCGGTAACAGAATCGATTCGACTGCTTATGAAACTTGTGGTCAAGTCTTACCAGGAGCGCATCGCAACAACTGACACTGACGACGCAAATATCTCTTCAACTTCGGTGCCAACTGGTGATGATGGCCTTCTTAGTGTTGCGATGCGGCTTCTTAAGACGTATCAGCTGTATTTGCTGTCAGAAGCCGTGGAGATGACGAAGACAAACTGCATCAACAACGATGAAGTTGATCTTCAGGATTCGAAACAGCTTCAGGCTTCAAGTCAGTGGAGACTCCAGGTGCAGGAGGCTACGATGCAGTTTAGTTTCATGTCTTTCGATGCGTACCGCGAATTGATTGAGAATCTTGTCGCGTTTCAGTCAGACGCATCATTTTTACTATCCCAAGCAGCTGCATCGCGCCAAGCTAGTGTCCGTGCGTACGACATTCCATTGCTCTCAGAAACATTGCCATGGTGTGTTTCGTGTCTGTGCTTACTACGCCGTCAGACGTGGCTTGCACGGCCAATCTTGCCAGCCGTAGTTAGACTGCTGGGAACGCTGGACCACTATTGTTCCGAGCTAGAAACTGTAAGCAAGTGTGCCCATCGGTTCCAACAGCTTGAAATACACCAGAAAGCGCGATTGATTGAAGCGCAGGAAATGGAGCGTGCTGCTGTCGTTGAGAGAGACACGGGCACCCGATCACACACATCAAAGCGGTTGTACAACGTGTTTCACCAGCTCTACACCGGGGAAAAGGATCACTTTGAAGGGCAGATCGGGTTTCAATTCGAAGCAACCAGTTCGTTCACTATTGTTGCGCTTGGGCGTTCCGTTAATCCGACCAGAAACGGTGGAAGACTGACCCGTGAGCATACGATTCGACTATGGGAAGAAGGCTCACAAATTCTGATCGCTCAGATTACAGTAGGTGGGAGTTCGAAGAAGGATGCATTAGGGTATGCATTGGAGCTGTTGGCTTCCCCAGCGAAGATCACGCAAGGAAAATTGTATCGTTTAACAACGCAAGAGTTTGCAAACGGGGAGATCCGTGGTACAAGAAGGAAAACCTGCCCGACGAAGAGTACGACGAGTCGTTCATCAAAATTTTGCGAGATTGCTACGCTTCAGGGTCGGTTGGCTTCCCAGGCTCTCAAAATATGATAGGAGCAGCGTACGGTGTTCCGACCTTTTGGTACAGGACGAGGCTCCTTTGATCAATTTGCCTCGGTTTGTCCCCCGCACGGTTGTGCATCCCTCCGATTTAACAGCAAGAGAAAACTAAAGTCAGTTTGCATCAGCCACACTGGGACGTCTGTCTATACAAAAGATACCGGGGATGGATGGCGAACATGCTTTCTTCGTACATCTTTTCTGTACGGGGTGCAATCTGTGGATTTTGCGTTGAAATGTGCACGTGCTGGAGGAACTTCGTCCGGCCATATTTGTGTTGGAATCGATTGGCAAAGTCGTCAACACCAACACGATAACTCTCAGGTATCTACTTATGAGTGCTATGTTGGACAGAGCCCAGAAAGTATCGGATGGATGCCGTCAATTGGCGCGATCTGGGTCAAGGGTACTCGCTATAACTACGGTCCTAAGATCACTGTCGCTGCCGGCGATGTTTTCACCATGACAGTTGATTATGATTTGCAACTACTATCTTTCGCGCACAATGGTCATAGTTTGGGTATTGCTGTAGGACCTCAGGAGTTCCAACCGCTTGGAATGTCAATCGGACGTCTTCCTGAGGTAGTTACTGCCGGTGTTTCTCTTTACGGACCACAGGATCTTGTCCAGGTGAGTCCGTCAGGCATCGCAAAGTCAACTCTTCGTATTCACTGGCTATTCGATTTGCACAACTCGCTGGCTTCCCTCGCGGGACGAATTACAAGTACATTGATTGCGGGTCATCCTGTCGATGGCGCGGAAGAAGAACTACTTCCATGGTTGCAATCACCGCTTCTCAGCGGTGGCATCGCAGATAAATATTCAGGCAATACAGCATTGCCTCTGTGCTGGAATGATGCTTTACGAGCTGAATGTGCGCGCTCTTCCTCTAACCGAGGAGTGGAAATATTCCGAAGTGACCCGCCAACTAGTAGCGATATGGAATCAATACTGAGGAAGAGAAGCTCTGGCGGTCGGTTGGCGGCTGACGACCCGGTGTATCATCGAGATTACACATTTTGGGATAAGTGGACAGAAGATATGTCGGAGAGAGGAACGGTCCAGTTAATTCTCTCGTGGTTGGAAAAGCATTGCCCAGATCGATCGTTCTTGAGTCGTTTAGGAAGATTTCCGTTATGTGAACGGTGGACATGTGCTGCGTTGATTATGCATGCACCACCTCATGTGGTTCAGGAGGTGCAAGCGATTGCTGCTGGTGCCGGTGCAAGCGCAGCTGGCGAAGTAGTTGGAGCAGAGTTCTTTCTCGCACACGATACCTTGACTCCGTCCGATGACCTAATAAGCGTGTGGAAAAGGATTATAATGCTACGACACTGGCTAATCAAGGCAAGACAAGGATATCGTGCAAAAGAAGCTGACGAGCCTGCAGCGAGTGAAAACGAGCAGCAAAACATCTCACCTGAAAAGCAGTCTTCGGAAGTGCCTTTGATATCTGACAAGAAACCCCGAGAGATTGGCTCTCCCAAGCGATTTAGTGAAGGTATCGACCTGGAGCAAAGTGTAGTGGCGCCAAAAACCTTCAATGAGATGGTGGCGCAAATTATTCAACGAGCCGAATTTTTATGCAAACTGGCACCACCGTCAGAGGAAGGAGAACGACTGAAAGGGGACTCCCAGGTGGCTCTCTTTAACTTAGCAGAAAAGTGGAGTTCTCAGAAGACGCCGCCTTCATTACAGCCGATGCTGGAGAGATGGAAGACGCTTGGCGAGGCGGACAGCTCAAAGTGGTCCGGAATCGTGGACGTATTACGGGCGCAGCACCGTTGGCGAGCACGTCGAGCTTCAATCCAAGCACTAACTAGACCTCCGGCTACAATTCCTACTATGCCGCCCCCAAATCAATTCGGCGATAACTTGGATGAAGAAACCGATGCTGGTTTGGATAAAATATATGACTACACGAGTAGTTTCTCCGCGATGATGAAGGCTTGCGATTTGTACATTCGAGATGGAATTGGCGCCCCACCTGAAATACTCGAGACACTACTTGAAAGACGCCAGCGTCGACTAGATTCCCGACTCTATGGTCTTCAGGCGATGAAAAGTATTATATCACTACTATCCTATGATGCGGCGATCCATAACGCCGTGATTTTCTTACGCCCTGCCATGAGAGGCTTTACGGAAAGTGAGAAAGAGTCGCGTGAACTCAACGATGGGCAGATTGTAGCGGAAACATTCCGGGCTACAGTTCGTCATCATTATTTGAAGGGTCTTGAGGGTGCAACCGACAGACCGTGGACAACGTTCAAAGCGCCTTTTGTGACTTGTATGCATACTTAAGTCAGCTGCTGGGCGGCGGATCGGGATATACTGTATCTGATCTGCAGCTAAAGCAAACCATTTTGTGTGCTTGGAGTCTGGATTTTGAGCCTCGCGATCACCAATTCTTGCTCGATACAGGGATGCTGTCCAAACTGCAAGAGCTGTTCTCTGTAAGTTCAATTCTACGAGAGGCAGATGCAGACAATGCAGCCTGCTCTTCTTCACAAGATGATTCACTTTCGTTGAGCCACCGAGGTGACTATTCAAGTATCAATTGGCACCCTCTTTCTGAAGACTTTGTCCAGCAAGGGCTTCTACGCAGCGGCTATTTGACCAAACGCGACGTTGTGCGGCTACTCCGTCGTGCTCCTCCCTACGCTTGTCCGGCGGAATGGTGGAGAAAAACGATCTTGAGGAAACTGGGGATCGAAATACGGTCCCTCCCTCGACACGGCATACGGCTTCGTCACTTTCGCTGCTATACGCAGATATGCTAGCCGGGTTACAACGGAAGCTTCTGGGGCCCCCGCCACGAACGCCAAAGTCTAAACTCTTACTGTTTGGCGCGAAGGTCACACCGGCGAATACTCGAGGGGGTCAACGTCAGGGAACCCAAAGCCGGATGATGTGAGTTATGCTGAAATTCCGGCATTGGGGAGGTGCAAGACTTCACGATCGAGTTATGGATCTATCCGACCGACTTAGATGGGTACCACGCTTTGAGATGTGACAATGGCGTTCAAAACGGCAGCGTCTATGTGGAATTAATCGACCGCCGCTTGCAGCTCACAATTCCAGGCAATTTTCCACGCGAGAGATTGTTTCAGGTATATCAATTCCGAACGTTCGAATGGGCACACATCGCTCTCATTTACGACTCAGGTGCAAGGTGCACCCGGCTGTTTGTTAATGGCACCTTGTCGGAGGAAATGCCCTTTGAACGAATTTGCAGTAGTGTACATTTTAGAGCTTCTAGAATTGGATGTTGGATGAGCGGTGTTGATGCTCATGGGGTGCCTCTCACGAATGTAGCTGCTCAGCGTAAATTCAAAGGCTACATCACCGAGGTGCGAGTGTGGAAAGTCCAGCGCAATCGATTTGACATTGCTCGTGATTTCCAGCGAAGCGTCCCACTTGCACGGGACTCGGAAGATCCTTCTTCTGGTGAAAAGTCAAACTCCCTCATTGGTCTTTGGCATTTTAACGAAGGCGAAGGCATTTATGCGTTTGATCAGGCTGCCAATGCAGCGTCTGGGACAGATACCGGGGGACACAACGCCACCATTTCATTTTGCAGGTGGAATCCAATGCAAGCTCCGGTTTTTGGAAACGAGGTTATGGATGCAATGTCGCTGGAAGACTGGAACCGTGTTGTATCTGGGATTCGGAAATTCCAACACAGAATCCGTGCTCGGTTGTTGCAGCAATTTAACTCCTCGATTAAGCTATCGAAGCTAATCTGTGAGCACGATGAACAGGATGCACTGAAAAGATGGACCTTGATGTCTCGCATCGAGGACGATGACGATATCGATATGGCAGACTCGGAGGATGCTGATTTTAACAGCGGTAAGATAGACGTTGCTGGATTAAATACCCAGGTACAGGATGCATCCACAAGCCGATTGATTTCACAATGGAGTGCTTGCACGGACGAGCAGATAGTCATTCGGAAGCAAACACGGCGGTGTGCATGGGTCGTTTTTCGTTTCTTGGCATCAACAGGCATAAGCGGAACATACGAAAGGCGAGAAGGGGAGGCCAAATCTGTTGCTGCTGTTGCCAAACAAAAGCGAAAGCAGCGATTTAAGAAAACTGCCAGCTCAGACAACGGGTCTTTGCCAGGTAGTAGCGATCAAGCCACTACTGCTCAGCCAGAAGGATTACGGGCTTCTGGTAGTAGCTTTGCTGAAGAAGACGCTGCGATTCGAACTGCAGAGGCTGCAAGTGACGCGGCGAAAAGCGCTGCTTCGAATCGAGAGCTCCAAGAACCTGCGTTACAAACACTGTGGTTCTCGAAAGAATTCCATCGAAAAGTGTTTGAGGTGCTTGAAAAAGAGCTTATCCAAGGGAAGGAGCTCACGGAAGAAGCTGAAGGCTTAACAAGAGCCCAACGAATGCTCCGTTCGGTGTCTACACCTCTTCAGAAGCGCGGAGCAGGGCTGCGCCAGTATCCAAGTGACATAGGTCGTGGAAAGACTGGGTTTGTCAATGTGCATCATGCACCAAGCGATTTATCAGGAAACAGTGGCGTCTTGGAACCACTCGAGGTCGAGACACATATGTTTAGCGTTCTACTTTTCTTACTGTCTCAAAGCGAGCAAGCTCCAGCACTCACGTATTTGATACGGCCTTACATGCTGCGAAGCTTATTGGAAATGCTCAGATTGGCATCGCCGCGTTCTCAACGCGTTCTTAAGCTTCTGTTGCGGCGCATTTGCTGCAGTGGAAGTATCAAACCATCGGACGTTGGGGCCATCCTTGGCTCCGAGTCGGTTCTCATCGACTTGTTGCTGGATCAAGTAGCTGAGTCCGTGTGCAGCACTGCCGCGCCAATGCCTACACATGCTGTCAATGTGCCAGCAACCAGTATGATGGCGAGTAGTGGTGGTGGAGAAAACGTGGTGCAGTCAACAGAATCTCTTAGCAATCCAATTGGGTTTCGCTCCGGCCAAGTATCCCTTGTGGTTGCATCAGAAAGCGTAGCATTGCTACGGATACTGCTTATGGAGAAAACATGGCAAAGAGGAGTCGCAGAGAACTTGTGCAACGCCATCCGCAATATCACACCGATCTTACTAAGGAACAGTACATCCCCAGACGTCCAACCAAACCCGTCAGATATTCGTCTCCGAGCGGCAATTATTCGGGCCGTAGGGGCTTTGTGTGTGCTTGGCTCGCATTCCGATTGCATTCGTATCGGCGGAAAGGTAATGATTTCTGCACAGGGAACGAACAACTCCGGAACTGATTCAAGTACCGACCATGGCTTCACTGTCGTGTCTGGTAGTGGGAAATCGGTAAGTGCGACATTAATTGGGATGAATTCGCGAGCGTCAACCGTTCGTGTTGTGTTCCATCCGACTTCATCGGAGGTTGAGTTTGATCCCAGCCACAATATCCAAGATGTGAAGTTCTCTGCACTGTCCCCCACTGAAGAAATTTGCCTACCACCAGTCGCTGTGCCGCTTACATTGGATATGATGCCTGTTATTCTCCAGCTCTCCTCTTTGGAAGAAACCACGATTCTGAAGGAGTTTGATAGTTTGTGGAGATTGCAAATTCGGTCGCGCGCTGTTAGCCCTTGAGGCGCTACTACGCAACTCACTCCACGTTACAAAAGTATCGCGAACGAAGGGATGGCGCAAAACCTTCTTCGTTTTGCCTTGACGCCTACCAGTCTCAGTAGTTTCGTGAGCCTACCGCTTTTGCAGGAAAGAGGCCGAATGATTCTTTGTCGCCTAATCGAATCCTCGACCCCACTTGGGGACGCAATGTTCCACGGACTTGAGGACCCAAAGGCCCCAGTCGTTGCGACGACTGACACAACGAATCCGCCTGGAGCGAGTGGTGGCGAAGCTAATGATGATCCGGATGAAGAAGAAACGGAAGCCCATCGCGTTCGAAGAGGCTTCGCTTCGACATTGGCAGCGATGGGCTTTGAGTTTGATTTGTGTATGGCAGCGCTGGAGCATTCTCGCGACGATCCGAACCAGGCTGTCGAGTGGCTGATGGGCGATGGTGCGGCGACATACCAAGAACGGCAACAAGCACAGCGTCTTGCTCGAGCGAGCATCGAGGCTAATGAAATCGCTGGCGGCGCGGAGGGCGATTCGAGCTCAACACTTGAAGGCAGGGCAAGAGAGCTTCAGAATATTTCGGGTATGCCGTATTGCCTCGCATATTGTGCCTTGGAACTATCGAATAGTGATCCCAACCGCGCCATGGAATGGCTGATGGAGAACGGGAGAAACTATGCAGAACGGTTTGATTCATTGGATCTCTTGACAGACTCTTTCTCTGCAGGAAGGACCGTAGTGCTGGAGGATCGCGCGGCGATGGAAGAAATCGATCAACCTGATCCGCTTGTTGCAGCAACAGACAGCCGCACGTCTTTTGTTGCTGAGTATTTGAGCTCTACGACGCCAGCCCGAAGCGCAGAAACACTGCACAACACCAACATTGACGCTATGGCGGTAACCCTTGCCCCAATTTTGGCCCCAGGCCCTGTGAAGCCGACGTTATCCGTTGCTTCATCGCGTGATGCCAGTTTGACAGCCTTTGCGCCTTTGGATCCAGATTATTTGACGCCAAACGTTCTCTTGACTGTCAGCAACGATATTGGCCCAGTTCAGCGACTAGCCACAAGCGGAAGGACGGGGATTTACAGACGATACTCACCTGACGATGGTGTATTGATCACTTTCTTGAACACAGAGTCTGGCGCCTATGAGGATGAGTGGCATTTCCCCGGGATTTACGCAGAATTGTCAAAATCTATGACGAGCCCCTCCAAACTGTCGAGAGCATTCATCACGTCGCGTTGAGGACAGAAAAAGCCCTTTCCACATATTATGCCCGACGAGCAATTACAGCTCTGCTTCGAGCATTTGCCCCTGCTTCAGACCCTACAGTAGCAGGGACAAAAGACCTTCAAATTCTAGAAGGTAAGGCGCCTTCATATTCGCCTTTAGTTTCTAGCGAGATTTTAAGGGTCGTTGGGGGTCCGCGGCAGTTTGTTAGTCTGCTCAAGATGGTGGCAGCATCGGAAATGAATTCTACACAGCATCCGGAAGGCGAAGAAAATGTATCTCGTGCAACCAATGGCAAATCGGTTCCTGGAAGCGGGGAGTGGAAGTAGGTGGCTCTGACCAACCCGTACCTTTGTTGGCAAGTCTTCAGGCGATAACATTGAAAATTCTTCGTGAGGAAGCACGGAACGGAAAGCCCGAGAGTCTAACGCAATCTGTTTCCCCAAAAGAGTCCAGGTAAAACAACGGGAGCTATCAGTGCACAGCCTATTTCAGCACCTATCCCGGAGGGAATCGCTGGGCACGAAGTGGATAATGATGAAGACGAGGCTTTAAACCGAGCTATTGCTATGTCAATTGCAGTTAATGCACCTCTTCCTGTGACGACAACACCTGAAGACGAAGAAAACAAGAACGAAGCGGGTCTTGGCGGTGCTAAAACGCGTACATCGCGCCAACCGTCTGACACTGAAGCGCAAGAAGTTGCGAGTGCTTACTTAGGTGGTGGAATGGACGACCATGACGGTCTCTTATCAAGCGTTCTGGTGAAAGAATGCGTCAGCCACTTTGTGGAGTCAACACGAATGGCGGGCGATGGTGAAGTGTCTACGGCGCATGAGTTCCAGTCGCTGCATCCGTATTTCGGTCGTTGCGAGTACGCTCGAGCTGTGACGATTGAGAACTCTTGTCGCTGTTTACGCATTGTGTTCGACCATCGTTGCCGCCTTGGACCGAAGGCGAAGCTGTCGTTCTATGCAGACCCGGAATGCGCAGACCGCATTTGTGTAGTGGACCACGCTTTAACCACTTCAGGGCATCTCCTTCCGGACTTGATCATTCATTCGCATCAGTTTTGGTTCCGTTTTACCGCGTCAGAAGAAAACGTCACGATGGATAATGGCTATGGCTACCGTTTTCAGGTGAAGCCCATGGCAAACATATTGTGGACGAAAGAGTCGGAGGTGCTGACAAACCCATCGCTGGAATGGGCTTGCTGGATGTTGGAACTTCTGCTGAACGATGCTACAGAGTTGGTGGCCCATGGAGCGGTTCATAACCGCAAGATATATGGCGCCCTTGTGCGTTATCTGCGTTCACCAGGGGCCCCATTTAAAGGGCGTATTGTGCGTCTACTGCAGCAGCTTCTGCATCATCCGGAACTTTTCCCAGCGGATGAAATCCCTGAGCTCGATGCCCTTGAATCCATTTCGCGCCTTGCTCTCACACGCGCGGAAGTCGACAGAGCGAGCAATAAGGTCTTCTTGTCGTCGCATTTGCTGCAGTTGGTAGAGTTGTCGATGGTACTTTCAACTGCAGCTCCAGTCTTCAACCGCAAACTTGATGGCGATGATTCAAACATACCAACCGTAACAACTCCTCTCACTTTACCTGTTCCATTCGAACGGAAGAACGTTCGTGATAGTCTTAACGATGTTTCGGAGTTGTCAAGGTTTTTGCTGGGGCAAACGACTCGGTTGTCGACGCATATTCTAACAGCGATATGGCTGGAAGTGTATGGCTCTTCAGCGATTATCGAAAGCGCCCACCCGTATGCTGTCGGGACGCCTTTGAATGGATCAGTGGCATTTGAAGCTGCTCAGGCGCTCAGGATGACCTTTGACTCGCGATGCTCGGTTGCACCTGGGAAAGGACAAGCCACTCCACGACTTGAACTGGCAAGTTTTGCCACAGGGAGTGCAAAAGCATCTCGCAGTAGTAGAACGTACGCGGGGAGAGTGGATGGCCCGATGGCCTTATCGCATTGGAAGGTAATGAGCTAGAGTACATATTCCATGCAGATGAGAATACGGGAGGCCACTTTGGATTTGCCGCCACAGTGAGTGCGTTAGGAATCTCGAGAGAGAATCAACTGGCCCGAGCAACAGCCACAGACATTGAGAATCTCCTCAACCAGCTATTACGCTGGCAGTCTAAAGAGAGTGATGCATCTGAGGGCGAAGGCTGGACTGAAGAAATGGATTTACAATTGGTAGACTGGGTGAATAACCACGTTGAGCCAGGCGCATCTCTTCCAACGACCACGCCGACAGTGACGAAGCGGTCAGTCGAGCTGCAACCAGTCGATATCCGACTGAACCAGACGCTGGATGGTTTACGCTGCTCAATGCTGCTGGGCCTATCACTGGAAGCCCTTCAAGTACGGTTTGCGCTACTAAAGTATCTCAACGTGAGCCTGCAGCACTGCTTGCCGCTGCTAGATCTACGAGACACTAAATCCCCGTGGACCATTGCTCATCGCCTACGCCAATTGAGTCATTGCATCTTCTTCGACGTCAAGAGTTCACTGGTGGAAGCTGCGATTGAGACCACGAACGTAGCACCCGAGACATCGGGTTCGAATTCGCAACAACAGACTGCGCGTATCACACTTGATCGTATGCAGGCGCTTGAATCGCGGGATGACCGCGAGGTCGAACCGTCTGTATCGGAGTGTTTCTTCGCGCAAGCTTTCCGTCAGCTGAACCAAGTAGATCCCGCGTTGTTCAGACGCCAGATTGATAGTAAGGGTCGTCTTTTCAGCGTCAAATTCCGCGGCGAGGAAGGTGTGGACTGGGGTGGAGTGTACCGAGAGGGCGCTACGTCCATGGTGGACGACTTGTTCTCGCCCCACTTCAGTCTTTTCGTGCTGTGTCCCAATGGTCAACACGACACGGGCAACAATCGCGGCATGTATCTACCAAACCCAAAGTGTACGTCGCCAGTAGCCATGCAAATGTTCGCCTTCGTAGGTCAGTTGCTGGGCATTTCGCTTCGCACACATGGGGATTTCCCTTCATGCTGCCGTCACTTGTGTGGAAGCAGTTATTAGGACAGAGTCTCTCACGCTCTGACCTAGAAGGAACGGACGCCATGTTCATTCAAATGCTAGATGGCATTGCAAACTGCGAGAGCGATGGGATCTCCACGGAGGACGAATTCACGACAGCGTTCGCTGGATTGGAGCTGCGCTTTGTGGCATCTTCGTGCACAGGAGAAGAGATCGAGCTGGTGCCAAATGGCCGCGAACGAACAGTAGGCTTTCACAACCGCCTTGAGTATTGTCGTCTAGCTGAGCGTGCTCGACTGGACGAATGTAGTGCCCAAGTGGCAGCGATGGCTCAAGGGTTTGCTACGCTGTTCCCACGCAGAGTGCTAACACTGCTGACGTGGCAAGAGCTGGAGATCCTCACATGCGGCTCGCCAAAGATCGACCTCAATCTCTGGATGCGCCACACGCGGTATGACGGCTACGCTGAGGACGACCCGACGGTGAGACTGTTCTGGGAAGCGCTAGGTGAGTTCACAGACGACCAACGCGCCGACTTCGTGCGCTTCGCGTGGGGTCGCAGTCGACTGCCGCGTGGGAAATGGCCTCAACCCTTCAAGCTCTCCAAGAAAGGGGTCGCGACGCTACACGCAGCCTTCCTGTAGCACACACGTGCTTCTTCTCGGTTGAGTTACCGCCGTACACTTCGCGCGATACGATGCGGTCTATGCTGTTGGCCACGATCACCTTCGGGCTGGGCGGCATCCTCATGGCCTAATTCTATGTTGAAAATACCGAAAGTATTTGCATGATCCACTTGTCAGGTACTTTACTCACTCAC
Organism: Phytophthora quininea; assembly: GCA_011947345.1. NCBI lineage: Eukaryota > Oomycota > Peronosporomycetes > Peronosporales > Peronosporaceae > Phytophthora > Phytophthora quininea. Next base: position 17,288 of record JAAVTG010000409.1, read on the forward strand.
TCCCGCTTTGTTTGTGTTGTGTTCATCATTTTGCTCATTGGCCTAGCGCTCTTCGCTTCTCAATTGTCCCCGGAGGCTTCGTGGCGCTTTCAAGTTACACGCGCTTGAAGTTCTCGAGGCCGCTGCCTACGATACTGCAGTTCTCGGCCTTTTGGGTCTTCTGCACGGCCTCTTCGCTGAACTCGGTGGACGGGATCACGATCTGCGCGCTCTGGGTGATGGCAGCGAGCGGCGCAAGAGAGAGACCCGCTTCTTCGCCGGTAAGAAGGATCTTGTCCGTAGCCGACAACTTCAAGCTGCAAGCAAACCAGTATGATGAATACAAAAACCATCACAATTAACATATTTCTGGTACGAACCTCTTGGCCAGCTTCTCCGCCTGCTTGAGCACGTCGCCGTGCGTGAGCACTCCACTCTTCTTGGGGTTCTTTCCTTCCACCTCTGCCAGAAGAAAAGCTATCGTAAAAACCTAATTTAAACTGCCATCATTGCAGTATTTGACGTACTCGAGTACGTGACGGCGACGGGGTCTTGTCGTCCAGCGTCTTGGTCAACGCCTTCATGACAAAGGGCTCGGGAGTGTTCATCATCATGCCGTTGAGGTTGATCATGCCCTCCGTGGGGTTGAAGCTCGTGGTGATGATGCTGTGCAGACTGCGGTAGTTCTTGGGACGGAACACTTCCTGCTTCTCACGGACTGTACCATAATTTTAGTCACTCATTTCCCATAAACAAGAATAAAAATCTCTCGTACACGTCTCCAATTCCGGGAACAAACTGCGCACAATGGTCGTCTGGTTGCGGCCAGCCATCTTGGGCTCAAAGATCAGGCCGCTGGCCTGGCTGTCCTGCAGGATGAAGGCGATCTCCTCGGCCTGGGACACTTTCGGGTCGATCACTGCCAGCGTCAGCCCCGCCCTCGCTGCCGCCAAGTGGGTCAGCACCTAAATCAACAAGGTTAATATCGTTGTGTATCTCTAAAGTAGAAATCGTAACCTCACATTTTCAGCGCTGTTGGGCAGCCAGACGGCCACCACGTCGCCCTTGCCGAACTGCAGGTCCAGGAAGCCGTTGGCCAGCTCGTCCACGGCCGCGTTGAGCTCCTTGAAGCTCCAGCGCACGTCCTGCTTGACGCTGTGCAGCGCCTCCTTGTGCGGCAGGCGAGCCACGGCCTCGTCCAGAGACGCGCCCACGGTGGAGGCGGCGCGCGCCAGGTGAGAGCGCACGAGGCCGGCGGAGCGCACGAAGGACAGCATCTTGGACAGCAGGTCACCCCGGAATCAAAAATGAGCGGTGGATAATTACGTCAAAATTATACTAGGTTTTGTATGGACGGATTTTATATACTTTTGGTAGTTTTTTGTTATTCAGTCTCGAACGATGTTGGTGCCCGTGGTGGTGGACGACGCGCGCAAGGAGTGGAGTCTGCTGGAGTTCCAAGGGGATTTACTGGCCGGTGACGACGAGAAACAGCTCAAGGGCCTAGACGTGGGGACGCTGCGCTTCAACGCCGGCGACGAGATCACGCTGCGCATCGGCAACCACGTGCTGAGCGGCAAGACGGAGAAGCTGCGCAAAGGGTTCGCCATTTTGCAGAAGCACAAAGACGAGCAAACGAGATACGAAGTGGTGGGGGTGGCTAAGACCCGCGTCGTGTTCAAGACCAGACCCAAGCCGGTGTTGGGCTAGTAGTGTTGTAGTATAGAAAATATTCCGATTATCAAACCTGGCCTCAACTGCTAATCATGTCGTGTATGTAACATTGTGTGCGTTTTGCCAAGTTTTAGCTTCGAAGTAACTGTTGATAGATCTGCCCAAGGTTTCCGTTTATCGACTGCGATGGTTGCTACCTCAGGTTAACTGCCTTCACCGTGTTGCTGTGGATGTTTTTGTGAGCATAGAACACATCAAGGTCCTCCCTGCTCACGCAATTCGCCAGCCATTTATCGATTTTGCCGTCGGCTCCATCGACGTTGTGAGTCCTCTGCATGAGCTTGGCATCTTTCCCAGTCAGCTTGGTCATGGCCTAAGACTTAACGGCTTCAGCTTCGGTCATCAAAATCTGCACCTCCGCGCTCTTCGCTGTCGTCCAGGTCGTCGTCTTGGTACTTGGTAGTTCGTTGGAATCTCTTGTCAGATCCCACGGCGGTGTCGATCGCTTCCACAGCGTTTGGCGAGGCCATCGTCGAAAGTTTCTGCTCCGACACGGAAGCAGCTTCACTGATGGCGACGAGAGCGATGGTGGCGGCGGTCAATACGGAGGTGAGACGCATGGCGGAGGGTCTTGGAGTTTTGTTAGTGGCGGTCGAAGACAAGTGACGAGTGAGTTAGAACCACCCACGGAAAAGCTCGAGGCGAGAGATCCAGACTCTTGGTTACCTGAGGTCGAGATGAACCTTTGTCCAAACCCTATCTGAGGATTCTGATGACGCAGTACGTATACATTTTGCCGGCAGCGCGAGTCGCGAGCGTCCTTTTCTTGGTTAGCAGAACTGCCTGGGCAAAGAAAAGCTTCATCCTCAGGTTTTGAAGCTTGTCTACTTCGAGATCCTCGTGCGTAACATCAGCCGGGATCTCACTCGCCTGATCTCCGCAATGACATAAGCTTCATTTCCTTTTAACTGTCTAGAATCGCTGCCTCTTATAATTTACGCAATGTAAGTTTGCGTCGTCCTTCCTCCCCGTCACCATCCAGTACCCTATCACCCTACCTGCAATTCCTGCCGATACGTGTTTGATCAACGAAACCGTAATATCATCGTGTGATTGTCAACCAACACGACCGTGAACAGAATAATCTCCCGAAGCCACGCAATAACCGCTTAGCATTTCTGTCATGCGAGTGTAGGATGCCGGTACGAATTGTCTGCTGGGATAACGGATTGGGGTGCTACGAGCCTGTTGCATGCCAGTTCGACATTTGGTTTGCTGGCGTATAAGCGCTACTTTGATCGAGTTCATTCGGCGAGATACCTTTGAGGAGCTCATCCAGCAACAACAGGCGTGTTAGAATAAAAGTATATATGCTGAGGAGCAAGTGATCTCTTTCTTCTTGGCGCTGTTTCTGGATGGCCGAGTAGAAGTCACAGTGCTTGAAGTCTTTTGTAGATCTTGAACGCAGCCCCAATAGTCCATCTGATTTGATTTGACTTGCCTGTTTTCTCTATCTGGAATCCCGACGCATTTCGGGGTCTTGTCTTTGAGCGATTGAAAATGTCCAGCACCGTGGCACTGAGCCCTTGGAATGTGAACTTCTATGATGCTACAGGGCTGAAGTGCAGCGAGTTCATTAACCCCTTAACCCCCGCTATCCGGGACGTGCTAGTAGCTACTCCTTTCCTACAGCATCAGCAGGTTAATGCTGGAGACCAACCTGATTGATTTCCTGGAACGATATACTGTTCCATGAAACTACAGCTGAAGTACCAAGCGTCCAAAATGTGACGTCCTCTTCGACGACACTGTCTATTCATCGATCATCATTCGCGGAGCTAGGAATTGACGACAAAAATGTAACCTCTGTTCTGGAGAAGTTCAACACCTACGCCGCGAAATACGCCACCAACAGGTTACGTTTGAATTCCACGAACCTAAGCAGTATGGCCAAGTAGTATACGATTGTAGCTAGCAAAACGGTTTATCCGACTGGTTAATCAACGTGTATTTCCTCTTCTGATTGAATTCCTGGAAGGTGAAATGCTCTCGAGCGCGATAGATTCGCAGACACACCTTTTATCGGGGAGAGGTTAAGATATGAGTTGGTCGGGAGAGAATGAGCGATTCGAGATGTAGCAGAGTCCTTCAAGAAAATTATCAAGACGGGAAGAAGCCTTGTCAGGGATCACATGGAAAACATAATTCCTGTGTATGCCGGGATTCCGGGTCTGGGGAAGAAATGCATGCTGAAACAATCTGGCGAGACGTGATGAAGTTGGACCCCATACATTCCTTTTCCGACTAGTATACTCGCTAACTAGTCAAGCATTCGATGCCGATTGAGGCGTCTTTTTGTGGTGGTTGCTGTATCGATTCTTCCTCGATGGAATTGCTCGCTCTCGTTCCAAATGTGGTTTGCGTCCAGATTGCCGTACAATGCTCCACAACTGTCGAGCATCGTGTTGCTGCCCATGTTTGCGGGAACAAGTGCGGACGCGAGTACAGACCACCGGATCGACGACTAGTTTTCGATAAGAGAGCTTGATATGACCTTTTTGGCGAGCGATCAAGTGCTAGACATGTTTCGGAAATTTGTTCGTGTCGTTCTACTTGTCGTTAACCCTTTTTTCTCAAAAAATGGTGAAAGTTGTTCAAATATTGTATTTTGCAAACGAAATGGCAGCGCACGGCAAGCCCCAGCGGAACTCGAGTGCATGGCGACGATGGACGACATCACCGAGGAAGACGGCAACTATTGCGAGTTCCAGACGGCGCCCAGCCTGAGCTGGCACCCGGCGCTCTTCTGCTCGGACGTGGTGCAGCAGCTGCTGGGCTCGCAGTTCCACACATACATGAAGAAGGTGCAGGAGGCGGACTGCAAGGCGGAGCTGCGGCGACTGGTGGCCAAGGGGCCGCCCGTATGGCTCGAAGATAAGCACGCGCTGCCTCTGCCCGAGGGCGACACGCACATCTGCCAGGTCTGGTTCGCCCAGAGCGGCGAGGAGCAGAGCGCCAAGCTGGACGGTGCGCTGGAAGGCGAGGCCAGAGAGAAGCTCTGGACGGAGTTGAAGCAGCTACTGGAGGCCATGGAAGAAGACAAGGAGGAGGTGCGGTGAAGACAGCAGCTACTAATAAAAAGAAGGGTTCTGCATCGAGCAGGAAGCTTTGACTTACTGAAGAACTTTGAGCTTTTAGTTGTAGAAGAGCGGACACAGTTCGTCCGGCGGGATGGCAGTGAGGGACTCCATGGAGAAGCTGCTGCGGTCGCGAAACTCGTTGAGTGAGGCTTCGCTTTCTTGTGATGAATGGACTTTTGCTGTAGAATGGCGGGGTGCTGGGGAGGATTGGTACTTTGTAAGCCGATCGATTGTCTGTGAAAGCCACCGTCGTCTCCCAGCAACGGTAGTGTCGTCGTCATGACCAGGCTGTTGAGCTTCCTGTGAGAGCAAGTGACGGGCTCGCTCCAGTGCCTTTAAACCGATGGACTTGGTTTCCAATTTGCTCTCGTGGTTGTCTGCTAGCAATGAAGTTCGCTCTGTCGGTGGCGGAACGAGTGCACAAATGGCACGTGCTGAGGACTCGAGCAGCTTCGGAGAAGTAATTGCAGCACATTGATGACAGATCTGGCACAGAAGAAAGTGTCCGTCCAGCTCCATCACTTGCTGTCGGCTTGGTCTGGAGTTGGCGATGACGGCGAAGCTTTCGCAAAGAGCTATCAGTGCTTGTCCATGGTAGCTGTCGTCTCCGGTCTCACCGGGATCAGGAACTGCATCAAGTGCGTACAATAGCACCTGTAGACCATTTTGAGAGACGACTCGAGCTTTGTTGGGGGATTCTGGTGGCAAAGGCAAGCAAGAGCAGTTGCTGCTGCTTCCACCACCAAAGGCTGTTTCACGGCATCTACTAACAGCTGCAGCAGTAGCGTCGACGCGTTGCTGTATCCGATGGCGAGCTGGTTGACGGAGGTGTACGCCAAATTGGCGAGTCCGATAGCACCAGCTCGCACGAGTTGAGGGCTTCTCTGGAGATTGGCCGCTGTGAGGCAAGCGGTGAGTGCTGTAGACGCCTCGACCGCCATGATCGCGCTCTGATTGACCAAGTGGTTAAAGGCCATATTACCCAGCAGCTTTGCTGCCTCAGCCTGCACTTCAGCACTGGAAGTTTCTCGATTATACCGCACCACAACCAGCAGAAAGTGAGGGCTGGCAGCAATCTGCGATCGCAAGATCTCGGAGTCTAGAAGCAATGGCAGCTGTGAATCCACAACATCACCGGGAGGAGTGAGTGCAATGTTAATACGCACCGTAAGAAAGATTGACAAGAGCACTCAGCATGTTCTGTTGAACGGTAGCCTCGCCAGGAAGTGGCAGCTTCTCCAACTGGATGGAGATGTCTTCCTCGTCGTCGTCGTCACGTTTGTCTCGATTTTTCGGAGGAATTTGCGGCATGAGATGCTGAACTAGAAAGCGCACGATGTTCTTTGACGCCAGCACGCGCTTGTTCGGGATATGACTAGCCAAAGCTGCACACAAGCGTGCTGCTTCGATGAGAACGCGGGAATTCCTAGAGTGCTCAAGGATGTCTACCAAAGCTGTTCCAACGCCAGCCTTGACGATCTGTTCACGGATATCCACGCCAGTACTAGCTGATACCAAACGAAATTTGGTCCGATATATCGCGATATGGACGAGTGCAAGAAGGACAGATCCAGTGACGACATCCCCATGTTTTGATGCAGCAAGTGCGATAGGAAGGGAAGCGCTCCTGCATCTGCAATGTGTGGTGCTTGTGACGATGGCAGCAGAGCTAGACTCTGTGCAAAGCGCGAAAAAACGTCTTCCTTTGGGTCGATAACGTTGGCATTGGTCGATTCCGTAGCAGTAAAATTGTCATCAGGATTCTTTGGCGGTGGCTTTGGGAGGAACCTGCTCTGCCATTGCCTCTGTGCCTCCTGGTCATTTCGTTCTTGGTCGAGTTCCGCCTGCAGTGCCTGGACTTTCACCTTCCAACGCTTCCGTTCTTCCTCGATGGCTGATTGCTGGGTCAGTATTTGATCGCGTTTTGTACTTTGCAGCATCTGAGAGAGCTCGTGAACGCGGACTTGCAATCTATTACCAGTCTTCATCGCTTCAGAGGTTATGTACTATGCACACACAATATCCAAGTGGTGGAACGCACTTGTGGACTTGAGACTCCAAGTCTCGGATCTGCTCGAGAGCTCGATTTTCACGAAGATCTTTTCTTGCTGGAGTGTCACGAGCTGGTGCGAGAGCTCCAGCTCTTTGGGGGTCGGTACGTGAGGATACTCCTATCGCACAAAGAAATAGCCAACAAGTCAAGAAACGTAGCAGCCAGAGCAATAATGCGTTGACGTACAGCATCCTGTGGCTCAACCAAGGCTCTCGCTGGCATGAAGATTGATCTCACACACGACAAGGCAATTTTGAAACGGCCCTCTGAAGGTCATCTTGCTGTTTTTGGGCAATGATGCGAATGGTATGGCGTGCCTGGTGAATACATATCACAAAATCCAGCTTGTTGATTTTGCATCCATTCAACGTTGACACCTAAAGCCCGGCTCACTCTGGAAAACTCCTTGTGACAGCAAGTGACTCTCGACAGCAGCAGACTCCTTGACCTAACAGAATGCTGAGCGACTCGAAGAAACCCCAGTTCACGGTCGTCGAGGTGTCGAAGAAATCCCCAAAGCCCAGATGCCAGCTGGTACTAGGAATTAATTGGTTCAGGCGCTTCCTCCTGTTGTTGGGCTTCCACACGCTGAACTTCCTGGTGGGTGTCGCCGGGTTTATTTCTGCGGCAATGATGCTGCTGAGTGCAGCGATGTGGTTGTCTAGGAGTTTGTGTTCGCGTGTGTTCAATTATGTTGGCGAGACAGCCAGCGAGTGGGCGGACTTGGTGTGGATTCTCATCGCGATGGCTGTGCTAATGGCCGTCGGTGTCATTTGTGTCGAGTGCGCGATTGGAGCTGCTCTCTGCTATCCTTCGGTTCTCGCGATGACGACTCTGTTGAAGGCGGACTTCAGAGTTGCAAAACTGGTCAAGGGCACCGATCTGACGCTGGAAATCGACACGATCCACCAAGCTCACCGCCCTAATGAGTTTGGCTGGGGGTATACCTTGCAGGAACCTTTGATACGCCACCGCGCTCGATATTGAATGCCAAGGGCTGGAAGTTGGTCATGTATTTTGCTGTCGTCAAGGTCGTCGTCGGCGTGCTGAGTGTTGTGGTAGTTTTTCTTGTTGTCGTCCAGCCTGTCCTCGCGGTCTGTACTAGCGGCAACGACCCTCTTTGTCGAAATGGACGAGCTACGATGACAAACCGGAGGCTTACATCGCCACCAACGTGATACTGTGGGCGATCGGCTTGGTGGCGATGATTGGAATGGCGAAACTTTCCGTTCATTTGACATGCTCGGTGGGTAGAAAGTTGGGGTCCGTAAGCGAGGCGTCGGAAGACATCGAAACAGCGATATTGTTGCCATCGCTGAAGGCATCTCTGCTGTGAACAATGCTCTACACAACGGAAAGTGTGACGAGTATGATGTGGATGCACGATTTGATAGCTTCACTTTTATTTGGCTTCATTCGCCGGAAATCTCACTCTGAAATAGTCGATCAAGCACAAAGTCTGCAGGTATGATCCAAGCGAGAACGGTGCCGAAAGACCCCAACAACAATCACCAGTTTGAAGTGGTATCTAAGCCTGTGCCAAAGTCGAGAGCTCGATGCTGCTCTTCTACGTCGAAGATCAGCTGCGCGCTACCTAGTTGGTTCCGGCGATTTATCATTTTGCTGGTGTTTCACTCGCTGAACGGCCTTTTGTCAGTCGCCGGGTTCATCCTCGCGGTCGTGATGCTTGCGGTCGCTGGAGTTTGGGCGTTGTGGACGATCGTCGCTCGAGCGCTCTATGGGGTGGGGGAACTCTGCTGAGAGATTCAGTGTGCTGTCCGCTGATCCACGGGTATCTCTTGGTCATGCTGGCTGTGGGACTGGTCTTTATTCCCACTTTCATTGCCAGCGCGATTGGAGCCGCTGTCTACTATCCTTCGGGTCTCGCCGTGGAGGCTTTGTTAAAAGCGGACTTCCAGTTGACGAAACTTGTTGATCCCTCCAAGTTGACGCTGCAGCTCGACACGCTACACCGAACGTACCGCACAGACGGCTACGACGTCATCGACATCCTGACGGACCCGTTTGATACACCGCCGCACCAGATATTGACCCGCAGGGCTTGGAAGTCTGCGCAGTACTTCATCTCCTTCAAGTCCGTCGTCGGAATGCTGAGCATCGTGGCTGTGGGACTTGTCGTGGCGCAGCCTCTCATTGCGATCTGCACTAGTGGGAACGACCCTCTCCTGTCCAAGTGGGTGAGCTACGAAGACAAACCAGTCGCCTACGTCCTCGTCAACATGTTGATGTGGGCGATTGGGTTGATCGCAATGCTCGCAGCGCCAGCTTCAGTGAAGTTGACATACTCTGTCTGTGAGAAATTGGGGTCCTTGCAACTCGAAGCGCCTGAAGATATCGATGCGGAGATCTCGCCGTCTTCAGTAAAGCAACCTCTGGTCTAATTGTACATACTACATGTATCACCTGCAACTTGTATGTAGCCATCTCTGATCTGTATCCATTTTCTTACTCAAACCACTACGAGCCAAACAAAGTCGTGACCATGGCAGGTAAGGTGGCTAGATGGTCTCTCCTGTGCCTGCTTGCTAGCTGTCCTGACCCGTTTCCACTGCAGACTCCAGTGACGTTCCTCGTACCAAGCTCTTCTGCGTGGCAAGACCGGCGTGGAGGCTTTGTGGGGTCCTCCCAGCTCCAGCAAAGACGCTGTCAAGATCGAACGCGACGAGGCCTTCGAGGCTCCAGGCGTCGCCGATCTGCTCGAGTTCTCGCCCGACGGAAAGCTGCTGGTGCTGGTGCGCTCCTCCACGGGCTTCTCGGTGCGCGACGCGGACTCTGGCGCTGTCCAGGTGGACGTGAGCAATCCTGGCGTGCTGGCTGTGCACTGGTCGCCTCTGGGGTCTCACCTGCTCACGTGGCAGCGCCCGCAGAAGGACTCGGAGCTGGGGAACTTGATCGTGTGGGACATCGCCACTGGACAGGAGGTGCGCGCTTCAACCACAAGTCGTACACCCGCGACAAATGGCCACCTCTGCAGTGGTCGTCGGACGAGACCATCTGCGCACGTCAGAGCGCTAACGGCGTGGTGCTGTACGGCGGACGCGACATTGCTGCGGGCCCTATCGGACAGATCAACCTGCCTGTAAGAGGAACTGCCTGGTTGCTAGAATTCTGGTACAAATTGTCTAATGATTGCTGCTGTGTATGGATAGAACGTGGCGAACTTCAGTGTGGCTCCTGGTAGTGCTCCGTACAAGGTGGCGTTGTTTGTCCCCGAGAAGAAGGGCAAGCCTGCGAGTGTCAAGATCTACCAGTTCCCGAATGGATTGGACACGCCGTCGGCGACGAAGAGCTTCTACAAGGCCCAGGACGTGAGCCTCAAGTGGTCCCCTACGGGCAGTGCGCTCATCATCGAAACGCGCACGGACGTGGACACTTCGGGCAAATCTTACTACGGTGAGACGGGTCTGTTCTTCTTGCAGAGTGACGGC
>JAAVTG010000040.1:0-63974 GCA_011947345.1 Phytophthora quininea
GCGGGTGTTGATGTCCCACAACGTGAGCGAATCTGCTGACGAGGTGCCACTCATTCTTGATCCGTACAGCGATGTTGTGACAGATACATCTTACTGGTTGATGCCTTACAGTTCCGCTTCCATGACACACGACATGGTTGAAAAGTACCGTGAGACGTTCCAGGAGATGTATTTGGATCCAACTGATACTACAGGGTCGCAATACCTGTTCAAGTTTGACAAGATGCTGCTTTCATACTTGCCATTCTTGTCAAACTGCAAGGAGTACGACTCGTACATGCAGCTTTTCGATCTGTTTGAAAGTGATTCGTGCCAGCTGCCAGCTATGACATCGGAAACGGGCAGTTATGGGCGTACTTGGTGGCGACGAGCGTATCCCCCACTGCCGAACCAGGATGATATTCGCAATATTGGACCTCTGGATATTGGCGAAGAACCAACTGCGGATATCTGCATGATGGATATCCAGTGCAATTACGAAGAAAATCTACCCAACGCTGACGTAACGCCGCGATGGTTTGAACAAGCCCAGGACACAGAGTTGTACTATTTGTTGCGAGAACCGGCAGCCTTGGCAGACTACCTTCGTGGCGGACAATATTACGATGAACTCGCTAGTAAATTTGGATCTGACTACTTCATCCCTGTTAAGGTCGATAGCTCCGCCTCTAAAAATCTTGAAGGAGATTGCTCGGCGTTGTGTTTCCCACGGTCAGTAACTCTCGACGTGGAGTATTACCAGCTAAACGACCACGTCAAGCGAATCATCAAGGCAACCCTTGTATACGACAGCTATGATCGGGACTCGACAAACATCAAGTATACTTTCAGCGTCAATCTGCATCCCCTCAACTACTTCGAGCTCATGATCGAGTTTGCCTTTGAGAAGCAGGTGTATGTCGGGCTCTTCTTCGTTAAAGGGAGTATGCTGTGCGTTGCCGCAGTCATTTACTGGATCGTGGTCCGTATCACGGTACTGCTGCAATCACCTCCACGCTTCCGCTTTTGGCCTGTTTTCGCGCTAATTGCACCGCCCCCTTGTGTTGGTGTCGCGATGGCCTCGGTGCCGATTTTTGGCGTGGTTTGGAGTTTTTATGTTTTACTAAAAGGCGATCTATACTTTACCTCGACTGGATACTGGCTGCTGGATAATATCGTGCCCAACTATATTAACACCAAGCTTGACCCTGACGTCGTCCCGGAGACTCGAAAAGGAAGAACCGGCATCTGCTTTCTTATCTTAGGATTCTACCTTATTGTGCTGGGTGCGCGGATTTTTCTGCCCAAATCAGTTTCGATCTCTGAAAAGGTTATGGCCGAGCAAAATGACCGAGAAGCTCAGGAGCGCAATATCTGGTGGCCCACCCAGTGGAAGCGGGCCAACATGATTTTTACGTCTATTCTTCTAGCTCTTTTCCTCGTTCTGATGCTCGAGTTTTCGTTCTGGAGCTCATTCGGAAACTACATGTTCTTTGTCATTGTGGGGACAGAAGTTGTGAACGCTATTGTGGAACGCTGGATTGAGTATCAACTTTATGAAGCCTTGCTGATGTCACCTCTCGTCTCGGCGCTCAACCTCATCGGTGGCTTAATGACATTCGGTGCCACTGACTTCGGTGACTTTCTTCTGGGTGGCACGCTTGACTTCGGAATAATGCTGCTCATGCGAGTGTATGTAGAATCAACCAAAGAGGCCGTCGCGGATTTTCTTAAGGAAATACTGGAGTTTTGCTGGAAGAAACTCAAGGTGGTTGGTCGCGCTTTGCTACTATTGTTCAGGAGTTTTACTCGGTCTACAGCTGCCGTCGCTGCAACACATGGGAAGAAGGAGAAGGAGAAAGAAAAGAAAAGGAGAAAGAAACAGAGGGTGAAGGGGACACCGTGGAGCCGATCATCGAGCTTTACGCGGACGCTTCCATGGAACGAATAGCTATGTTCTACCAGCCTGTGTTGATTCTCATCATGATGTTCTTCCGCGAAGAGGTCATGCTGCCTATCCTGTACAATATCCGTGAAAAGGACATGGAGATCTACCTCTGGCACTCGCTTATTATCCTATTTTTCCAGCTTGTAGCGGAAGTATTTGTTTTGAATGTGGTCGAGATCATCCATGGTTGGAAACTGTACGACTACCTTGTGTATTGTCGATATCGCTTCCTTCAACGAGAAATGCGTTGGAAAGGCCTCGAACCGAATTTGGACGAGTGTATCGAAGATCGCCTTCGCACCCTAGATCAAATGTGCTTCTCGTCGCAGTTCTTTATGATGAGCACCATCCACATTTCTGGGATCATGTTTTTCATTGTCGGCATCGAAATCATGGCACGAGCTAGTTACAATTTGTTTGGAGACCCAGCTATGCCATTGCTAGTTGCTTTTGTAGTAACCACCGCAAGTTTTGCTCGCGCTCTGGCCATGTTTTTGGCTATCAGGTTTGAAGTCTGGAAGGTCAAACACGAGAACACAGCATGGCTGGCACCACCTGATGAGGATGATGAGTTTGGTATTCCTCGATGGGAGGATCTGGAGAAGATCAAAGGAGCCTCTCATGAGGCCTACCTCATGAACCAGCGCATCACATCCGACACTTTCCGTAACAAATTTCTTAACTACAACCGCTCATGGCTTGTGAGCCAACTACCCTCGATTCTAACCCCTCGAACACTGCGTCGGGCACGACCATACTTGCTCTCCCAATTCGCAAAGATCCTTGACAGCTTAAACCCTCAGGTCTCAGACGATGAAGAAGAAGATGACGGCCGGCCACGGTTTGGTCCTGTAACACTATCCGCTCCTTCCCGAACGATCATCAGACTCTGGTTAGCACGGGCTCGCCGAATCCTGAGGCTTAAGACAGTTGTGCAGCCTCTCATCCAGCAAGCACGCAAAAGCGAGTGCGAAATGTGTCTGTCGCGACGCCAACTGCAGGTGGAGATGGCAATTCCCATCGAAGTTCTTGGCGACAAGTTTGAGAGTCAATCGTTATCGGAAGAATTCGACGCTGTCGGTTGGAAAGAGTTCTTTGTCAAGCACCAGAAGTTCAAAACGCTTTGTCTTAACTGCATCGTTCACATGAAGACCACGGGCCAGCAGCTTGGTGATCTGCGAGGTCTTGGTGGTGACCGAGGTGAGGGTCCGGGTGACGACGGGCTGGGGCCTGTTCAATTGAACGCAGCGTCCTACGCGTTGCTTCAGAAATGGTATCGCACAGCTCAAGAGCGTGTCTTCGGTAAGAGCGGCAAGCGTCGACAGCAGTTAGATGTGAGCGATGACGAAGAGGAAGTTCTGCAGCACCGATACGAATGGACTCGTCAACCAGTGAAGCTCAACGCTGCATCAACAGCGTTGGCTCGGAAGTGGCTCGTTGCAGCTCGACAGAAACTTCGAGAGCCTGGACGAGCTCGAGATCAGCTTCCTGCAAACTTGGCGGGTATTCATCCTCCAGGTCGAAGTGGAGCAACGCCAGTCCCTAAGCCAGCCATGAAAATGGGAGCTGCCGGTGGAGAGGCTGTTAAAGCATCCAAGATGCGTCGGAAATGAGCTGTATTCGCTGTCAACGATGTATATGTTCAAACATGCATTCTGTCTATTAAGAAACTCGTGCCTAAGTGACCTTCTTGGCCAGGTTCTTGAAGCCCACACCGAGACATGAGAGCAGCACCGTCTTGGTCTCCGGGTCGGGCTTAATCTTGAACGTGATGCCAAAGAAGTCGCGCAGGTGGCGCAAGCACTCGATGCTGTGCGGTGTGAGCTTGCCGAACCGCACCTTGGCCACATCTTCGGGTCCCAGCGCCATCAGCATCAACACCAGAGCCTGGTTTGTCGAATCCACGCACCCTCCCTTCTGAATCTCCTCACACAGGTAGTGTGAAGCTCGCGTCGCGACGTCTTCCGGCAGAACTCCGGGCTCAGCAGCAGCCTCTGCCCCAAGGAACACCCCAGTGGTCGTCTCGGCCACCAGCGACAATGCAAAGCCCGGAGATTGCCCTGACTCGGCGCCCTTGTAGTGGTCCGAGTAGATGTAAACGTCCGGCAGCAGTTTGTTGAACAGTCCTCGACTGGCGTCCACGATTCGGTTGGACGTCTGTGGGGACACTCGCGTGCTGTAGGCCACGCCGCGGATGCGTTTGATGAAACCTTCGTCCACCAGGTGGACAGCCTTCACTTCTCTCACCAGTGGACATTTAAAGATAACTTGTCCTCCGCCAAGAGGCGGCGCGCCGCGCTTCTTGACGGCAAAGTCCAGGCCTTCGTCCACGCCGAAATGCCGTAGCAAAGGCATCGTCGTGGCCTTGAAACTGTCGACCGAAGCGTCCACGTGGTCGTTGGTCACGCCCGTCAGCGTGGCATGCAGTGGCAGCTTTCCGAACGGTCCAAGGGCCGCCAGCACCTCCAGGAACCAGCCGATGGCGCGCTGCGTACCGCAGTCGTGCTCCACGCGGCCGCCGAGCACCAGACCGGGCTGGTACTTGAGCTTGGTGCCGGTCTCGTTGATCTCCAGATGGCTGCCGCTCGTCACGCGGTCCAATAGACGCAGCAGAGACGCCTCGAAGCCAGTCAGTCCAGGGTTCTCGTCCTCCGAGCGAATGTCCTCGATGATCAGCGGCCGCCCGCTGAGTGTAGCGCACACCAGACGCTGGCGGAAGTTGGCGCAGCCCTGGTACCGCAGCACGCCGCCCGCGGAGCGGCGAGAGGAAGCGCGAGGAGCCATCGCAAGCAATGGCAATGACGTTGTTGGATGGCAGTGGTTGAAATGTTAAGTTCGGTTTGAGTTGGAGATGCGAACTTAGGGGAGTGGTTTACCTGAGACTATATTGCTGCATGAACCGTGCTTATACTATGAGCACGGCTCCTCACACAAACGCCAAGGTTTCCGCTACCGGTAACAGTATCAAGCAAGTTGTTTATCAGCCTGCCAAACTCCTTGAGCTCGTCTTGGTAAGTTTAGAACTGGGATTGAAACGAAGATAAGGCTGCCTTACACTACGCTCCCTCGCTGGCCTCGTGTGATGCAGTAGATGGACTTCTTCGAGGGGCGGTGTAGTACATGCACGCCCGTCCAGGTGGACAACGCAGCCAGCTTTGCCGTGAACAAAGGAGCCGTTATCAACCATGGCAACCCGCTACCAACACCACGTTCTGGTACATCGTGCCACACATTTGGTACCTTTTCCAACATCGAATTCAGCGTAAGATAGCAAGTATTCACGGTCCTAGTTCGCAGGTGCCGGTAGCGCTCGCTACGTCTAGCCGACTTTACTGTATAAATATGAAAACGATCTATCGTAGCTCTCACACTGTCGGGTTGAACCGGATCGGTGCAAGTCGAGATGCAGGAGTGGTGGCTTCTTGGCAAAAGAGCAACTTGGCTGCTTGTCTGCTGCAACAGCTCAAATGCACTGAGATCGCGCCGCGTTCCATTCACTTAGCAGGGTACCCTTCGGCCCTCGGGCTAGCCTGACGACCGAAATGCACCACTTCGTTTGTCCAGCAGCATACGATCCTGCGCTTCCAAATGTCGAGCCACACAGAAACAATGTACTACAGGCGGCTTCTGTAGGAGAAACCTTGTTGATCTCGATCCCCAGCTCGCGCATGGAGGATTTTCAGCGTTCTCCTGATGAGACTTTTCATTGCTAGAGCGTAATTCTTCATGACTGAAGAGATATTGCACATCTTGCTTCTGTAGATTAGGAAATAGGACGATCCCCTTGAGAGTCGTGACGCCGACCAGCGGGAGATCTAATGCACACCTACGTGAGCCCTGCAAAAGTCCCCTGCTTGTTAGGAGAGCTGAGTAAACCCGGCTAAGATCATCATAAAGTCGAATCAATTGACGAACTCGGTATCGAAGAGACCATTCTGGAACCGCCAAGAGAAAACGAGCAATAAATGCTGGAGCCTCTGGCCAGCCACCATTCATAAAATCGAGCAAACAGCGACATCCTGTCGCCCTCGCGAATAGCACACGGAATTTACGTCGTGCTCCGGATTCACCAAACAAGGTGTATGTACATGCCTTCCGTCGCGAACATTCAGGAGCGGGTGAGTAGAATGCCAGATGGACGAATGCAGCAGAGTGCATTGGAACTGGAAGCCATTGATTGGCAAAGGTGTGGCACTGAAGGCATGACGCGGAATTTCCAAACGAAGCACACCAACAGCTTCGATGTTGGAAAAGGTACCAAATGTGTGGCACGATGTACCAAAAGGTGGTGTTGGTAGCGGGTGTTGATATCAACTCCCGTGGACAAAAATCCTTACCTTGAAGTTATTGCAGCTGTTTCGACAAGAAAGGGGCCGCGGCCTCCAACGGCGGCATGAACATACAAATCCAAGTCATTCGCCGCGTACCCTTGCATGGCGCCGGAGGGCTCGGCAAGGCTTGGCAGCAAGCAAGCTGTGTTGTGGCGTGCTGCCTGCACTGGAACTCGCGGCGGACACACCAACTGAGACGGCTAAAAGTAGAAGCAAACGGCAAGCATATCCATGCCCCCACGTCGCCCACCAGTCGTCGATCCCGAGATCCTGTCACTCTCCTTCTTGCTGCAGACCGCACAAGTCCGTCAACGATGCTGCGTCCCAAGATCTCTGCCGTGGCCCAGCACCAGCACAAGGCCAATTCTCCACGTGACGCGTCGCCACCGTCGTCCGCGGGCAAGAAACATACGTCCACCACCAAGCCGGCGCTGCGTCAGCGACGTCTGACCGCCGAGGAGCTGCAACAGGCCTCCAATGACCTTCGTGACCAAGTTAAGACGCTGCGGCCGGAGCTGCTGCCGCTGTTGGGCGATCGACCCGATGTCAGCAAGCTCTGGCGACTGCAGCAGCCGTCGGACGCCGCGGCACTCAGCGCCCAACTGCAAGATCGCTTGCTGTGTCTGCCGGAGATCAACCGCAACTCGCCCTGCTACAGTGCACGAGACTTGGTGCTGCTCTACACCAAGCTCAAGTATCTCGAGACCTTCTCGCAGACGGAGCTAGCCAGCTATGCCAATGCGGTGGCGCCGTCATCACCGTCCGCAGTGGTGGAGGCGGCCCCGTTGGTCCGTATCCGGCAAGAAGAGGTGCGTGTGGTGCAGCAATTGGCGACGGTGTCGAGTACCGCCGAGCTGCTCACTAGACTGGCGGTGTTGCTGCACATCCCGTCGCATGGTGACGCCTGGAATGAGATCGTCAAGTTTGCTGCCAACGCGCTGCCGTTCGCAGAGCAGACCGAGTCGTTGCTGGTTCGCGGGTCGGACGACCGCTCCACGCTGTGTCCGATGACCAAGACCAACAGCTACAATGCGTCCACGATCCCTTTTTCGACGGACGTGGCGAGAGGAAGTTGCACATGCTCCAGTATCTCACTAGCAGCCCTTGAACGCTGCGAGAGACTGCGACAGCAACTGCTGCTCAACTCGCTGTCCATCAACCCGAACGCGCAGAGTCCGACGGCGTTTTTCAACTCGAAGATGCGGGATACTCGAAGTCGTTTGGCAGTGTGTCTCGGCGTCGCCGATATGGTCCACGGCGACCAAATGCGTGTGTTGCTGTCCCCTTCCGGCACTGATGCCGAGCTGTTGGCGACCGTGGCTGCACTTGCCAGACTGTACACGGGTCTTGACGAAGAGGAGAATCTCCCCGGAGGTGTCGGACCCGAACAGTGCAAAGTCACCAGCATCATCACCGCCGGGGTGAGATCGGTCGCGGATCAAACAGTGCTTCCGGTGGTCGTCACTTCAGTCGCTCGACCCCAAGTGGTGCGGCAGGCACACCCGGAAAACCGCTACGTGAGTTCCATGAGGACCTGGTGGATGTGGTGACTCTGCCAGCTCGAGATGACCAAGGGGACATCAACCACATTGAAGACCGCGTGAAAGAGCTGGTGCATGAGCGATTGCGTCATGGTGGGGACGTGGTGCTGCTGCACGTAGTTGTCGGTGCCAAGACTGGCTTCGCTTGTCCATCGATGCCTGTGGTTGACGATTTGGTGGAGCAGTACCCCAACCGCCTCATGGTGGTGGTGGACGCTTGTCAAATGCGTGTCGAGCAATCGCTGTACCGACAATGGATCACCAAGGGCTACGTCGTGCTCGTGACTGGGTCTAAATTCTTCGGAGGGTCCCCGTTCTGCGGCGCCGTGCTCATGCCAATGCGCTGCGTGTTCGAGATGGAGTCCGCTGCAGTGGAGCGCTACTCAGAGCTAGCGCTGCCGCTCGGACTAGAAGACTACTTTTCGAAATATGACATGCCCGAGGACATGCGCAACGTCCGTGAGCGCTTCGGCGCATTCATGAACGTCGGGCTGCTACTGCGCTGGGAAACAGCGTTCGTTAACATGGAGCCGTTCTTCAGCATCCCCCAAGTCGACATAGCAACGATCTGCAAGCTGTACATGCGCGCGTGCAGAGCGAAGATGCGAGCTTCCTGGAGTCACGTGGTAGAGCCCCTGGAGGTGTCTGAGCCTATTGAGAATGGCGGGAGTACTGTGACTCCTATCGATACCATCGTGTCGTTCAAAGTCCGTAACGGGAGCGGCGAGTTCCTTGGCGTGGATGATCTCAAGGCGCTCCATACGATGCTCGCCAAGGACCTATCGGACGCTCTTCCAGATGACGCTGTGGCCAAGAAGCGTTTCTTGTTGGGTCAACCCGTAGCTCTAGGTAAGAGCGGCGTCGTGTTACGCATCGCTGTGGGCGCAGATATGGTCAACGAAGTCTACACTCGAGGCATCGGGGAAAGCGACTTTGTTGCTGCGATGGAACCTCTGATTCAAGACGACGAAGCCGTCTTGCTCAAGATCGCCTTGATACTTCGCCACTGGGAGAAGCTGCACAAACAGTATATCGAACAGTGTGTGGAGCCTGCTCCACTCGAACCGCTCAAGCCACTTAGTGACTGGGACTTCAGTGTCAAGGATGCCCAGGTCGCGCGCGTGGTTCGCCAAATGCGACAGGAAGAAATCCTTGGCGGCATGGACGCTGAAGATGAGGAGAAGTTGGCTCTGGTGTACGACTTGGACTCGATCGACATGGCATTCAAGCGCTGCTGACGTCGTTCCCGGTGCATTTCGACCACCGCTTCGCCATGAAGTCGTGTCCATTGGCATTCTTCATCAAGCGTGCTATCGAGAACGACGTTGGGCTCGAGTGTGCATCGGTCGTGGAAGTGAAGCACGCTTTGCGACTTGGCTGCCCGCCACACCGCATCGTGTTTGATAGTCCGTGCAAGACTCGACGTGACTTACAGTTCGCCATCAATGCTGGCGTAGAAGTCAATGCCGACAACTTTGATGAGCTCGAGATCATTCGCGAGCATGCTGAAGCGATCTTCCAGTCGAGCTTCCCGGAATGCACTCCGCGGTATGCCGGCAATCTACCTCGCGTCGGACTGCGCATTAACCCGCTGCTCGGTGCCGGTACCAATGCCTGTTTGAGCGTTTCGACTGTGCAGTCAAAGTTTGGCGTGCCTCTTACCCCGGAGAATCGTGCCAGGATCATTGCCTTCTTCTGCGCGAATCCTTGGATGACTGGGCTGCATTGCCACGTCGGGTCTCAAGGCTGCTCACTGGAAATGCTCTCGCAAGGAGCTGTAGCGCTTAACGCGCTGGCAAACGAAATCGATGCTGCAGCTGGCACAAGCCGAATCAAAGTTTTGAACATTGGCGGCGGTCTGTCGACGAACTTTGACAGCGAGGACGTATCTCCAACATTTGCCGACTACGTCGCTGCCCTGCGTATCGAAGCGCCCCAGCTCTTTGAGCGCACGGACCGCACGGTGTTGACAGAATTTGGTAGCAGCGTGAGCTCGAAGACTGGCTGGGCAATCAGTGAGGTCGAGTATGTGAAAGCCCACCCACGAGTCGACGGAGATAGCCTCACTCAGACTGCGATTATCCACGCCGGATCGGATCTCTTCCCACGCCAATGCTACCGGCCAGATCTGTTCGAACGTCGACTATCCGTCTACAAGTACGTTGATGTGCTGTCTAGCTGAGAAATCTCGTTACTAAACCCCCTGCTGTTGTGATTTCCAGCTCCGCAGGTTCGCCGTCGATGGCTCCGATTTCTGTGCAAAATGTTGCAGGTCCTCTGTGTTTCGGCGGCGACATGATCGGTCGCCATGTCGAATTGCCAACGATTTCGCGCGGGGACTTTGTTGTGGTGCATGACACTGGTGCCAACACAATGTCCTTGTTCAGTCGCCACTGCAGTCGTCCAGCTCCAGCAGTCTACGGCTACCGCACAAACGACTACGACGACGTCTCGATCGAGCTGCTAAAGCCAGCAGAGTCTCCAGAGGAAGTTATGGGCTTCTGGGGCTAGAAGGAAACGTGAATAAACGTGTCTATTACTCTTGTCTTCACGTCTGAGGCTTCTGAGAGCGCAACTTCGCCACGAGTGTCTGGATTTTGCCATCTTTCAACCGGACAAGCTGCTCCAGCTTCTGCACCTTCATCTCCAGAATTTGCACAGTCTCACGAAGCTCTCCGATAACGCTGTCCTTCTCGACCAGCTCTTGGCGCAAGTTGTCGACCTTCCCTGCCGCTTCAGCACTCGGTGTGTACGATGCTTTACCAACAGAATCAATTGGATGCACCGAAGCATGCATAAGGGCAGTTGGCGACTCCATAAAGTCCCCTGTATCATCGACGTCCTGCACCGACACGTCGTTTATCGCTGCCACTGAGTCACCCCGAGCGTCTGGCATCATTTTGTCGTGTGCGTTATGAAAAGATCCGCGGTGGTTGCCAACGAGAGGGCTCCCACTAGGCAACGTGCCAGCGACTGCACTGTTGGTGGACATGACGCTGCACGAGTCGTCAATGTTGTCCTGGACATGTCGAGGTGCCTGCAGAGGAGATGTCGACGGTGGTCGCTTCTCTCGATAGTTGGCGATCTGTATCACAACATGGTTAGACGACAAACTGGTGTCAACAAACGGCCACGTACCTTGATCTGGAGCTTCACCAATAAATGCTCGATAGCACCGGATTGGCACTGGACAAGGTCGTCGATGTCCTGCTTGGACAGCGAGATGTGCAACCTTTTAAACACTTTTCCTACACATGACCCACACTGTTAGTAGAGAATCGGCTAACACTCAGCTCATAACTTTGCTACTTACGGTTGAGCGTGTTCCAGTTGTACTGCTTCTGCTTGATCGAGTTCGCTGCGCTGTAGTTGTGCATCTGGACGAGCTTTGGGAAGTAAAAGGCCACGACCTCTGCTGCGAGGATGCCATCGCTGAAATCTCTTGCAATGCTCTTCTTCGGCCGCGACAACGGGATCTCGTCGATCCAGGCGTAGACCCGCTGCAGCGTCTCGTCATCCAGCGGGAGATCCATCATATTGCTTGGCTTTTCCTCAATAATGCACGAACTTCCGCGGGAATAGACGCAGCAGTTATCGATCCCAACAAAACCTCTATTGTCCTCGCTACCTCAAAAACTCCGAGTCAACGCGTTCAACCACCAAGACGACGCAGTGCTGCCTCGCTCATAAGCTTGCGCTTGTGTCCATTTACGCAATCCGTTGAGCAGTATTTGTACTCGAGGCGAGTAAACGGAGACTTGCCTGCGTATTTGCCGCAGAAATCGCACGCGAGGCCTGCAGCGATCTTGCGCTCCAGTTCCTCCTGTCGAGCGGCTTCCTCTCGCTTCTGCTCGGCAGCTTCTTTCTTCTGCTGCTTCTTGCGTTCCCGTGCACGTCGTCTCTTTTCGGCCTCCTTTTCCTTTTGCGCTGCTCCATTTCACTCGTCAGACCCTCAGGAATTTGGGCTGTAGCGTAGTCCCAGGCATCAGGATGTTCTCCCATGTACCGTCGGAAGGCGTTCCTAGCCTCCTTGGAAGTGCACAAGAAGTAGGGCGGGCGATTGTGGAGGTCCAGCAATGCTGGGTTTGCACCTTGCTTCAGCAAGTACTCCACAATAGCAACCGCGTTGGTTGCAGCGGCGTGGTGGAGGGCTGTCATGAACTTGTCGTCCACTGCGTTCACATCCGCGTCTTCTTGTGTCTCTCCAGACAAGAGCAGCTTGACACCCTTCAAGTCATCGTCAAGTACCAACTGAACGATTCGAGGAGGCGGAATCGGCTCGGCATCTTCGCCATCCGACGCGTTCGAGGCACTAGCTTTAGTCTCTGCACTTGGGGCAGCGCCAGTCGGCTTCTTCTTCTTTTCCGCCTTTTTGACTGGAGATGGCGTGCTAGCCTCCAGTGGCGAGAACCTGACGCTGCTCAGATCCGATCGCACTCGACACACTTCCTCAAATGTCGGTCGGAACGTCGCAAAGGAATTCGCTTCAGCCGCTTGTCGTCTGGAGCGATCAGCAAACAAAGCAGCGTTATTTTCTACACAAACACATACGCCATCAAGCTGCAACAAACCTGGTTGGAAAACCGCATTTTCTCCGGGAAGAACGTCGCTCTCTCTGTTTTTCCACTCGAGAGGAAGATGAGTTCTGTGCCCTTCAGCAAGTCCTTCCATTCCTGCAGCAACGCAGCCACATCTTGTTTCAACGCCGCCTCGTTGTATCTTCTCAGCGTGGCTCCTGCCGACTTGGCCTTCCCACTCGCATCGCTCGCTGACTGTGCCCCACCCTGTTTCCTTCTCGTTGTATACCTCTGGAACGTCTTGTGACACAGCGCCTTGTCCTTATCAAACACTGCGCCGGCAAACCGACCACTACGCAGCAAGAACACAGCCCACCGGAACTTGGAGGTGCAGATCTTCTCCAGTGAAGTGTATGGGTTGAAAGCCTCGTCCTCCACGTCTGGCAAAATGTTCTTAAACACTTTGAACACACTCTTACCGTCCGAGAACTCCACTACAGGCTCTGTGGGCGTGTAGACCTCCTTCTCTTCCTCTTCCTCGTATGAAGAGGAGGAGGATGACGACGTGTAGCCTTCCTCTTTGTCCTTATGGCTCTCAAGATACTCTTGTGCCTCCTGCTGCGACAGACTCGGCAGCCCTTTGGCTCTCCGCTTGAGGTTCACACAGTGCGTGGCCGACTTGAAGTGCGTGTATTGCTCGTCCAGAGTCGCAAAGGTGGACACGTCGCACGAGCCACAGCGCAGCCCCACACTGGAGCGATCCTCCAACGCCGCGATCTGCAGTCGTAACGATGCCGAGGAAAGCTCTGGCTCTGGGGCTTCTTCTTGAGCCGCTGGACGCGTGAACTCCCGCAAGTCACCAGCCACCGCACGCACTGTCCACTGGATGGTCTGCGACGGCGTCAGGTCGCTCAGAGCAATGCGTCCGTATGTCGAAGGCTGCTTGGTTGGCATCGGCAACGAGGTAGATTGGCAAGTGATCAACAAACTGCAGGGCAGCATGGTTTAATATCTTAAATTCGTTATACTATGTATTTGTATTGTAATGTGAGTGAATGTGAGTGATGGTCATCTAAAATGGCTACATAAAAAACGTTTTTAATGAAATGCGAGCCTGGAATCCAGGGAAACACAACCACAGACATCCGCCGCGTTGAAGATATTGACCGCATGGGAGCGGTAAAAATAACAACTAGCGTACCACAGTCAACCAATAACATCATGGCGGAAACTTCAATCTCTTAGTACAAAGCAACCTTGCGAGTAAACCACCGTAGGAACCAGCTAATGGAACCTGATAATGAGGGACCTCAGAATGCCACCGAGGTTGCGTTGCTCGACGCAGTACCAGTTACAATACCGCAAGTGCTTAGTTGCAAGGTGTGCGACTGCGATCCAAAGCCAACTATGGCTACTTGTTCACCACTCGTCAGACTCGTGGAGTTGGTCCTCATTGATCTCCATTGCGAGCTCGAGAAGCGCCTTCAAGAACAGGCAGTAGCCCCTTATACCCACGAAGTGCGTCAAAGTCGAATCTCGAACTGGTGGAGGTTCTTCGGTATGAAGTCGCTGGTGGTAAAGTTGGCGAAGAACTTGATCGCGTTGCCAATCAAACGACACACCGGTCAAGGCCTCGTGATGGAGTCGGAGACCCGCTGAACCAACGAGGCTAAGAAATCCCTGACTTTATGACGACGTTGCTCGTGTGCGTAAAACAAACTGTCTTTTGGTGGTATCTGGCAACGCCTAAGAAACATTGAAGTTGCCGCTATATCGAGTTGTAATCAGCTTTCAAGGCTAATACCCTAGGCTACCAAGCTCAGCCGAGCTACTACACAACTTGATCGCGACGGTAGTCAACCAACCTGGTCAGCCCGACGATCCGCTGAACTCGCACATCGCGCTGGCGTTTGCAAGAGAAGGTTGGGAGCCAAACACGCCCACCAACAACGCCACAATGGCTGCGCGGAATAACATTGCTGTTGATGCTCTACCAGGCATTGCCTAGGTGACCCGTGTGCAAGATCACCACAGCACAACGGACCTACACCAAATTCCGCATGGAACGGGTGGATATGTTGACACCACAGAAGGGGACATTGCGGTTCATCGGCACAAAATGAAGTTTTCAATGCCCACTGCTGGTGGGAGGATCACCAAGGACAAGCTGCTCAAGGGCATAGACCAAATCCTGAAGGAGGGGCGCACCAACGCAACTAGCATAGTGTCCAATCGATTTGAAAAAGTCAACTAAACGTCTGTGACCGCTCGCACGTGGTTGCATTCCCGGAGCTCGATCCAGAGCTTGAATCGTCTCGCACGACTCAAGTGCTGCGACCGATGCAAGCATCACGACCGAATCAAGTGCCATCACCGTCCCAGGTGATCTCCATCGACTACCAACCATTAGGGTCGTAACTCCGTTGAACTGGTATCTGTATCGACCCTTGCGTCCCGCGCATCCCAATGCGCCGAGCCCTAATCCAAAGCATTCGCCGTCCAAACCTAAAATTCCGTCCTACTACCCATGTCGCTCAAGAAGTGGTCGATCCCACGGGAGATTGAGCCACCAAAATCCACGACCAAGTCGGCCACCGTCGTCCAATTGGCGAGTCGACTTTGATTCATTCAGGTTTTTCTTTACAAAGAGATCTCCACTGGTGTGATCGGGGGTCGACAACACTCGTCAAATTCGTGAGTCGAGTAATCTGTGAGTCGACCGTAATTACCTTTTAATTGAAATCGATTAGGACGAATTTTCGGACGTGGCGAAGGGTTTCATTGTCCAATTTTGAAGACGGAGCCATTGAGAGGGACAAAAACTAAATAAAAACCACATTTATAAAAACACATTTTTACCATCGGTTTTCCTGGCGCCATAATCAGCGGAAGATGCCGAGCCTGGAACAGCGCAAGCGGCCCGCGGCGTGCGGCACGGGCTTCCACGTGCGCCTCTGGTGCAACACGGACCCCTGCGGCATTGTGTGCGCCGTTATCTCGTGGTTCCTGGTGCTCTACGCGGAATGCACCGTCGTGGTAGGGCTACAGGATGCATCCCCTCCGGCTTCCCCGTTTGACATTGCTGTTTTCCTTTAGGGCGTGGTGATCTACCCGTGGATGGGTCTGTCGCCTCTGGGGCTACTTCACATCGTTATCTTCACGGCACTCTGCTTCTTGGCGTTGGTCTCGCATGGCAAAGGTGGACAAAATATCAAATACTACAGATTATATATTTATTGCTTATTCTTACACTTCATGTTGTGATTGGTGTGCTGCAGCTATGCTGACAGACCCCGGAGCTGTCCCTGAATCGGCACTACCGCTGGCGTTGGCCAACGCCTCCAAGGACGAGATTGGCCGGTCTGCTGCATCTTGGGAATTGGACATTGAAGACGATTGTGGAGCTGACGCGCAGTGATTGTTGCGGTGCTTTGCATACAGGCTGGAGGAGCAGAGATACCGCACATGCCGGCGGTGCCGCCAGTTCAAGCCTGGAAGAGCGCACCACTGCTCGATCTGCGACCGCTGCGTCATTAAGATGGACCACCACTGCCCGTGGGTCAACAACTGCGTCGGACTGGGCAACCACAAGTTCTTCCTGCTCTTCATCTTCTACGTGTTTGTGCTCTCGGCGTACGCGCTCGCGCTGGTGTTTTTCCGCTACGCCAAGTGCATCAATGAGAGGTGCAGTAGTTTGGGTTTGTTTCATGCGGATCCGATGCTAACTGTTTTGTCTACGGCTTTTGCGTGTAGCTGCCCCACCTACGGAGCGATTCGTGTGGTGTGCCTGGTGCTGGAGGCAGTTCTCTTTGGTCTGTTCACCATGTGCATGATGTGTGACCAGTACAGCGTCATCACCACGGGCACCACGCAGATCGACCGCCTCAAGGGCGAGGTAGCGGACAACCTCGGTCTGCGCGAAGTGTTTGGCGGCGCGAACTGCAGGTTCTCGCTGCACTGGCTGCTGCCTATCAACATTTGGTTCCCCTCGTACGTCAAACCGTCGTCATTCTCGCGCGAAACCTTCGGGCAGTACTAACCGTCTCTGAATTTTTGACGCCACCAAGGTCGGTCAAGAACCAGGTTCTGGGCTACGTGCTAGAACACGAGCTGATCTTTTCCGAGGACGAGGCCTCCGAGATGGATACCTTCCTCGATGACGACAGCGTCTCCGAGACCGCCATCACGATGACCACGGAGACGCTGGAAGGAGGCTGGTCGGTGGAGAAGCGCGTGCCCGCCAGCGAGGCGGCCGAGATCGTGTAGGGAATGTGTTGATATTGGTTCATATATTTTTAAAGTCCAGGAGCCGTGTCATGTCGATCAGGCTTGTCTAGGTCGAATGTTCTCCAGCGATTCTTGCCTGCATAACCTCGACGTTCTGCATTGTCGGCATGAGTTGCGGTTCACTTCAAGTGGCGTTAGTCGTGCATTCGCAGTCGCAAGCTGATCTTTCGTCGCTCGATTGCAGGGCCAGGATACTGGTCTGGAGACGACGACAAGTCAAGCGCATTTCGCTCTCTGGCAACGGAATTGTTGAGGCCGCGTCGATCCCCTACAGCAGACAAAGCTTGCTTTGCTTGTCCTGCGCCATGAACTTCCTGCGTGTCCGTAATTGTACGGACGGATGAACAAACTTCAGACATACTCGTCATCAAGGTTGACGCCGGAATTGCTCTGTGCCAAGCGAGCCGAGTATTATAGCATTGGGCGTGTGTGTTCGTCGAACTCGTCGACGGGAAGACAGATCCAAGCGTAAATCCCAGGAATATGTGATGGTTATTACAAATGCTTTCATTGGAATCGGACACCACACCAATGGAAGCTACACAACACCAAGCGAATAAAGCAGACCTTTGTGGAGGAAGGTGGTTATATCTTACAAGCAAGATATGGAGGCGAGTTGACAGTGCACTGGAGCTGGAGCTTTGGCACCGTCGGGCGAGCCCCTCCTCGCCCGCAGAAATTACTTAGGCGAGGACACCGGCGTCCTTAAGCGCCGTGTGCGCGTTGCACGCGTGCTTCTTGAGACGAGGGTCGTCGATCTTCTGCCAGTTCTGCACCAGCTCCAGCACGCGCGCGGCTGGCCGACTTGGCCAGCTCGTCGTGGTACAGCGGGCACAGGGTCTCTACCACTCGGAGACTCTCCCTCTGCACCTCGGGCTTGACATCGGCGCCGCCAGCGCGCAGTCGATGATGAACTGCCACCCGTCGGACTGGACGAAGGCTTGGCGGCACTGCGGGTGGTCGCACAGCCGGGCGAGTGCGGCGCTCACGACCCGAGTCACGTCCTTGTTCTGCGACTGTCCAAGCGCCACGAGCTGCGGCACGAGTGAGGCCATGCCCGAGCGCGTCTCCTCGAGCGAGGACATGGAGATGGCGCCCAGCGCGCCCTGCATCTGCGCGTCCGCGTACTTGCTCTCGAGCAGGCCCTTGAGCGCCGAGACGCCGTCCTGGATGCTCTCGGGCGAGAGCGGCAGCTTGGGCAGCGGCTTGGGGCGGCGCGTTTGACGCCGTTAGAGCTCGTGGCCTTTTCGCTCAGCAACTGGCTGCGGCGGAACAGGCTCTTGAGCTCGTGGTACAGGTGCATGCTGGCGGTGATGTCGCCGTCGCGGCGCTGCACCTCGACCACGTACTCCTCCTTGGCAGTCTTGTAGATGACGATGTTGAGGCTCGCGCGCTGCACGGCGCTGCGGCGGTACTCGACCTTCCACTTGCACTTGTCGGCCTTGAATTCAAAGTCCGTGTCCAGCTCGCAGAGCTTGATGCCCACCACGCCGCACACTCGCTGCGTGGACTCGAGCTTGACGTGGAAGTGCGTGTGCATCTCGAGGCGGAACGGGGCCGGCGGCAGATCGCGCGGCGCCACGTTGACGTACTTGGTGCGGTCCACGCGCATGCCGAAGGACTGCGACGGGCCCGCCGCGGCCTCGGGCTTTTTGGTCTGCATGGCGCCCTTCTTGGGCGGCGCGGCGAAGGCCATGGGCCCCGGGAAGGCTGCGCCCAGCTGCTCCAGAGGGCTGCGTGCCGCCATGTCGAAGGCGGGCGGCGCCGACGCCACGGCGATGGAGCGGTACTGCAGCTCGTCGCCCTGGTCGCCGGGCTTGATGGTGCGGTACACGGCCTTGCCGTCCTGCAGCTGCTTCTGCTCATCCTGGCCGCGGTCGTCGCGCGGGCTGCGGTCCATGGCGGCTAGCTATCGGCTTTACTCTGCTCTTGGCTTGCGGTCGAGCGGGGAAGTCTGGGAATGATGCAGTGGAAGAGCGCAGTTTTCGGCGCTCGAAACCAGACGGTGCAGCCGAACGGCTCATGGAAACCCCGTATAAGCCAATTTGCGTCAAATTTATCAGGATATGCATTTATGAACCCTGATGTGTATGGGATTGATGTGCTTTATACGATCGGATATGACGGGGTATGGAATCTGCGGTCCATTGGCGGAGCGTTCACGGCCTGTTCTGCACAAAACCAGGCCGCCCAGGCCGCAAGCCGCGCCGCTTCGGGCGGATCTGCGAGTCTTGTCAATCAGAGCAACTGATTTATATTTGAGATCGTGCGTTGCTTCGCTTGCTTCGGCGCGCCTTCGAGGCTCGACGCGCCATCCAGCAGCACCGTCAGCAGCACCGTCAGCAGCACCGCCAGCGGGTCTGCACGCTGTACTACTGGATGCGGGCTTCTGTCGTTGCCGGCCGGGCAGCAACGCCCGCTCAGGTGCGCTTGGCCGCAGGCTGTTGCGCTGGAACGTCAAGATGGCTGCGTCTGTGGCGCGCAAGCGGCGACGAGGGCAGCGACATCTGCCAGGCGGTGAGCGGCAAGCCCCACGTGGTGAGCTTCAAAGAAAAACTTGGCGGTGCTCAGGCAGGGCCTTGCACAGCCACCTGTCCTGCAGCAAGGGGCTTCCATCACCACCACGCGTTACAGCCTGAAGGCCTGTCTGGCCACCTGCAAGCACCATGACTGCCGTGTTCACGCAGACCGCACATACCAGCGCGCAAACGCAAAACAAGGTTCGAGGCGCAAGAGCGGTGATCGGTGCTGCTGCAACTTGCCTTCCAGCGTTAGAGCAGTGACTGGCAGGAGTTCACTTGGGCAAAAATACCGTACAAATTCCCTATTTTTATTTAAGTCTAGCGACATCATACGATATTTACCCTTGTTTTAGCTCGTTTTGTTGGGTTTAAAGTATGCCCCACCGATAGCCTCTGGTACACTAATTTATTTGTGCTTGGCGGGAGGCAAACAGACTAAACGCTGAGCCGACACACCCGGACAAGATGAGAGTGCTGGCGTGTGACTCCTCTCAAGATAAGCTCTCGGCTGGCGAAATAAAGAGAATAATCCAACTTGCAAGGAACAATCACGTATTCCCACCGCAGCTCATGCACCCGAAAATTACTTGTGCTGACTCGGATATTATCTCTATACAGTGTATTTTCTCGGCCTTGGTCCGCGCGGATTCCGAAAGTTGGACGGCGCTCAAACAATCTGCTTGTGAGGCGGTGAATGTGAGCCAAGTATTATCTGAGTATTAAAAACGCAGGCGACGGACTGTGGGGGATGCAAGCACGATGTATTGTATCCCAAGCATTAGTGACGGGCAAAAGAGTGGATAGCAAAGGAGAACCTTCTCAACACTGGGATCAAGGTTCATCTCGCAAAACCCATACGTGATCGACCACCTGCTGTTCATTTTTGAGCAAGAAATTGGGCTTCTCGAAGCGACTAATGGAGCGCGTGCACGAGGGCATAAACACTCACCAACCCATTCGGCGAGTGCTTCGGATCACCTCAAAAGTTGGCACCGGAATCGATCCTACGAGCTGCTTACAACGTTCGCGCCTACGGTGATGTGAAATCACTGCGGTAACCCTAACTATTTGGCACCAACCCCACCACTGCAGAGGTGTATCTGAAGCGGAACTCGAGCACTTATCATAGATAGTTCACTCACGATCGCTTGGATGAAACCCACGGAACCGCAGATCTCTGTGCGAGTTGCTGATGAAGTAATGTGCTATCAAAACAGAATACGCATCGACCGCTCCGTCAAATTCTGCCAGTGTCTGAAAACCTGGGCGGGTCACGGTAGACCTGTGTACCGAGAAGCGCTAACTAAATGCCGAAAGGGTGGACATGGTCGAGTGCGCCGTAGGAGATGGCGGTCGCAGTTGTGAAGTCCACAAGGAGTGCGGGAAGTTTGTAAAGGTCAGGGACATGCTGCTGCTTCAGGTACAGGTAGAACATCACGACGACGGCCAGCTCGAATACTATGAGAAGGCGTTCTTACTTTGTGGTGGATCTCAAGCTTACCACATCGACTTCCTATCCCGTTGATTGCCACATCAACGTTCCGTCTTTGCTAATGTGATGTAGTGCTTGGGTTTTTACCACTTCGTGGTGTTGTACACGTGATACTCCCTGTCAGTCAGACGGCTCCACCCGGACGAGGGATATATCCGGGGCCGTGATTGGGGGATCCTCCCACTCAAAATTTCCTTCGGGTCCTTGTTGGGTACCGAGAACAAGAACTTCACCTTGTGTACCCCCTTCGATTAAATGAGGTTGTTTTGATCAGGACCGGTCACCGAGTTGTTCAAAGAATGTCTCGACCTGGTAATGGTGAGCTGCTATACACAACGGTCTGGGACACTGGCTGGGCCTGAGACTGGGAACACGACACACAATATACAATCTGTTCTTTCGGACAGAAGACTCCAGGGGCGATGGCCCTAGTAATGTGAAATGTGCAAACCCGGGTCGGCCAGACCGTTGCTGGGACACACAAATATGAATGCCTAACTCCCTGGGGGAATGCAGACAAAAAGAATGGAAATATTACCGGGATAGCCTCAAACACAGCTCTGGCCCTCTGTGGCCCTGGTCCCAGACGATCGCACCGAAGGAAACACTTGCGCGCTCCAGGGAAAAAGGTAGACTGAATTGGTCACCCCAGCCTTCGCCGGGACGAGTTACGTTCCTATGAACTATGCTTGATTTCGATATGGACCCGGTCCGCCGCCGCCTTCGACGTTGTCCCGACGTGGCCCGGGTGCGTACCTTGATCGACATGACTTAGGAACACTATGGTTCGTCATACTTGACCTGGACCCAGTATAGTATGGATGGGAAGCAATTCAATTTTGCATCTGTTGTGGAAGATGTACGTCAGCCAGAAAAACCTGTGTTTGGATGTGTATCATTTGTTTTGGCTAATATTCCGTCATTTTAACGAAACACTTT
This sequence comes from Phytophthora quininea, assembly GCA_011947345.1. Lineage (NCBI taxonomy): Eukaryota > Oomycota > Peronosporomycetes > Peronosporales > Peronosporaceae > Phytophthora > Phytophthora quininea. Next base: position 21,557 of record JAAVTG010000040.1, read on the forward strand.
GGGACCTACCAACAAGTCTTCAAAACTCTGAACTTGCCACCTCCTACATGTCATGTAATATAAGTTGAATGGACGCTGGTTCCGCGGCACAACCTAGCCCACTATGTTTTTATACCAGAGAATGATGTAATGACACAGTTTAATGATGACTCATATCTATTGTCGTGAAATTTGTTATTGACAAATTACGAAAAATGGTCTGGTTGAGTCAGGCCAACGGGTAGCGGTTCTTTGACGCCATTCACGCCTCGCAAAATCTCTTCCTGTTTCGAGATGACCAACACGTGTTCCTGGAATCCTCAGCTGGCAACAGGCCGCTGGGCGCGGCATTTTTGTTTGTACGTTTACACAAGAGGCAGCAACACGGACGTCGTCTAACAAATTTCTGGAGAGACACAAGAATGAGAATTGTGGAGAGAGGCGACCGCTGCTGTGGCTGCAGTCAATGCCAAGCACTGACAGCGGTGCCGACTCAACATGGTGCGTTATAGGAGAAGACAGAGCTCGGCTGGACAGTTGTGTAGGAAATAATTTGAACAGATGTGCAGTTGAGCTGAGACTCAAGAATGTTTAGTTATCCGAAAGCGTTCAATCAACTGCATCGTGTTGGTATATCTGTTGAAAGCAGCTAACATTAAAATCTTTTCGCTCGGCTTCGAGTGTTCATCGCTGTGGATGTCGCAGTAGGAATGTTTTGCGGCGCTTCGATACCGCAGCCTTTTTCGGCGTGCTTGGAGCAGGAGCGCCGCGCTTGCTCTCGGAGTTGCTTTCGGTGTTTTGTGATGAGAGGGACTCTAGCGAGCTGGTCACCGGTGCCTCAGGAGGTTCTTCTTCAGCGCTATCGTCGCTGTGAACTTCGTCCGCTTCGTTGTCGTCACTGGCAACTTCCGTGGCTTGATCGTCTGTCTGCTCGTGGGGTACGTTGGTGGCCTTGGACTTGTCGACATGAATATTCATGTTGTCAAAAATGAAATTTTCGAAACAATCCGTATTGGCTCCAATTTGCCCGAATCGGTGGCTGATGTCTTGCATTATCTGCATTACGGCAATCTTATATGCCTCGGGGTGCTCGAGCAAGTTTGGGTCCCTGTCGGCGCGCTCGTAGTCGGACAGGTAGCTAGGCTGCCAGCCCACCTGATTCTTCCGGTGGGCAGCCATAAAATGACTCTGAAACCGGGATGTCTTCATGCGATGAAGACATCTAGCACTACTGTACTACCGAACTTCCTTTGATTAAATCCTCCCCACTGTAACGAAAGCAGAACAAAGAAGCATAGATTTGCATTAAACGAGTGCCAATAGAATAGGAATGCCGTCGAGCTCGGAGTATCGTGTATCACACTTCAGCAGCTACTTCGAAATCCACGCTCGAGTGTAGCAGCAGGAAGACTTTTCCACGTATGTGACAGCCACGACATCGAATTTTGGCTGAACACCGCTCTGCTGACGCACTCGGAGCTGGAGCTGTAGGCACCCCACCCCAATAGACTGCAGATGGAGTTTAAACGGGCTTATCCAGGTAATGTCCGTCGGCTGACACGATGAATTGCACACCGGAGTTTCATTAGCACCACATTGACGCTCGCCGGTTGCGTCCAATGACTACTGAAATCATTCCATAGGGACAATTTTTTTCCCGAAGGTGGCTCCTCGAAGACAGTAAAAAAAAAAGGGGGGCGAAGATTTCTATCCATATCTCCTCCAAACACTGTCAGACGCATTTTCCTCGGTACCAGCATTGCGTATTCATATCGTGTACTTTAGCAATAAAAGAACGCGCAGTTACTCGCAATTCATGGCCATCTGATCAGCATTGCAATTCTCAACGACGCATTCCTCTTTAATGGTTCTGAGCACAGATAACCGAAAGTCGGAGGCAAACTCAGGTGAATCGGTAGGAGTAATTTGGTCAATACGTGTCTCATGTCTCAGCGACATTCGGTACTTCGCGAGAAGCGCTTCCTGCAGCTATCAGAAGCAGGATACCTGCCTGAAGGAAGCCCTGAATCCTCGGCTAACTCCTTCGTTTTGGTCTTGAGCATGAAAGGCGCTACCGGGACACGTTCGTGATGGAGATCGGTCACGCAGCCTCGTCCTCTTCATCATCTGACAGGGTTCTTATGTAGTGGCCCGTGGCCAGTTGGGACAGCTCTCACGTTGCTGTCGTTTTGCTTCGACCACTAATAAGTTTGGGTTTGCTGTTTTGATGCACTGGAATCAGCGATGGGTAGGACACCTTAACAGTGATCGCCATGCCATGGTTGTGGTAGTCCTGGATTAGGGGACCTTCTTTGCATTGGTCAACCCATCGAGTTCAAATACACGGGCCTTGTTGCGAACCCTTGGGTTGAGCCTTCGGCGCTATTTTGACAACGGTCGTTCAGGTATTTCGAAGAGCCAGAAGCGCGCTGCTTATACACGTGCAGCTTTGACGCATTTCTCCTGATGTCCCTGCTTTTGCTTCTCGAGGAAAGGGTTAAGAAAAAGGAAAGTCGGTAACAGCCGAACTGTAGCTTATTCGTGGAAGTGGTTCTAATAGTCAACGTATCACAGTCTGTGCCATCAACACTCAAGATGGCACAGGGTTACCGCTCTTTCCTGTACTAAAAAAGAAAGCATTATTTGGCCAGCTCCTCCAGTCTGTGGCGTACGGGTACACGGGTAGATGGTACGTTATCTATCTGTCTTAGTTCAATATACTGTCTCTACAGAATCTGGTTAGGATCACCGGGGGTGGCGAATTTGGACTGAAAAGGTCTGGGGCCCCTACCTGGCGAGTCAACTGAAATCAGTTAGGCTGATAAATGAGTTTAAGAGCCTCATGCAGCCAGCATTTGAATAGTAGCTCAGCGAATTAGGTACCGATTTAACCATCATTCCGGGCGACTACACATGTTTGTTGTAGCCATATGAGTTGAGCGAGGTGAAGAGCTGCTACAGTGAAAGGATGCAAAAAGCAAGTGATATTGATTAGGGCATGAAAACCAAGTTCGTCCTGCTCCTCGAGAGAGCATTGCGCAGTCAGGTCGGTGTGGCTGATTTCAATGGTGCGCAGAGTGAATCTATGTCTGGCGATGTCGGGCGGAAGCCCGATGATACTGGAATCATATGCTCCACTTATCCACTTTTAGCCACTATCCAAATAGATGACTTTGCTGTCAACAAGCCGATAAGAGTAGTAGTAGTGCGTGCTCAATATCATGACCGGGCTCCCCAAAAATGGCTACAATTCTTGGCGACGCAATCGGTTCCTAAGAGGGAAGCAATTGTCGCGTGGATTGTCAAAGCTTGGGGTTAGGTCATCCGAACGTGCTTCCATCCGAAACACGTTCTCGGGCATCAGGTTTGGCGCCGAAAATACCATTCAAGAAGCTATCAGTGAAAATGAAACAGAAGGCAACATCGAGTTCATATTAGATAGTATTACTATCTAAATTTCTCCTCGATCACATGAAACATGATCCGTAATATAATACCGCCAGAGCGCTTTAATCGACGTCACTACCTGACTGCCGCAAATATTCCACAACAGATGCGAGTTGATTGGCAAAGACGGAACGTTGATGTGGCAATCAACGGGATAGGAAGTCGATGTGGTAAGCTTGAGATCCACCACAAAGTAAGAACGCCTTCTCATAGTATTCGAGCTGGCCGTCGTCGTGATGTTCTACCTGTACCTGAAGCAGCAGCATGTCCCTGACCTTTACAAACTTCCCGCACTCCTTGTGGACTTCACAACTGCGACCGCCATCTCCTACGGCGCACTCGACCATGTCCACCCTTTCGGCATTTAGTTAGCGCTTCTCGGTACACAGGTCTACCGTGACCCGCCCAGGTTTTCAGACACTGGCAGAATTTGACGGAGCGGTCGATGCGTATTCTGTTTTGATAGCACATTACTTCATCAGCAACTCGCACAGAGATCTGCGGTTCCGTGGGCTTCATCCAAGCGATCGTGAGTGAACTATCTATGATAAGTGCTCGAGTTCCGCTTCAGATACACCTCTGCAGTGGTGGGGTTGGTGCCAAATAGTTAGGGTTACCGCAGTGATTTCACATCACCGTAGGCGCGAACGTTGTAAGCAGCTCGTAGGATCGATTCCGGTGCCAACTTTTGAGGTGATCCGAAGCACTCGCCGAATGGGTTGGTGAGTGTTTATGCCCTCGTGCACGCGCTCCATTAGTCGCTTCGAGAAGCCCAATTTCTTGCTCAAAAATGAACAGCAGGTGGTCGATCACGTATGGGTTTTGCGAGATGAACCTTGATCCCAGTGTTGAGAAGGTTCTCCTTTGCTATCCACTCTTTGCCCGTCACTAATGCTTGGGATACAATACATCGTGCTTGCATCCCCCACAGTCCGTCGCCTGCGTTTTTAATACTCAGATAATACTTGGCTCACATTCACCGCCTCACAAGCAGATTGTTTGAGCGCCGTCCAACTTTCGGAATCCGCGCGGACCAAGGCCGAGAAAATACACTGTATAGAGATAATATCCGAGTCAGCACAAGTAATTTTCGGGTGCATGAGCTGCGGTGGGAATACGTGATTGTTCCTTGCAAGTTGGATTATTCTCTTTATTTCGCCAGCCGAGAGCTTATCTTGAGAGGAGTCACACGCCAGCACTCTCATCTTGTCCGGGTGTGTCGGCTCAGCGTTTAGTCTGTTTGCCTCCCGCCAAGCACAAATAAATTAGTGTACCAGAGGCTATCGGCAGGCGGACACAGCAGACTTTGCAAAAGTTTGTCCTTAACCACGATTTTAAGGGGAAAATATGTTGAAAACTGTATTGTCCGTTTTAAGTACGATTATTTTCTAGGCTTGACACTCAGAAAACCGTAACGAGTTTGCCAGAGTTTAACCCTTCTAGCCTCAAAAACTACAGAATAAAGTTCCATACATGGAAGCCACCAGAGGGTGGTGTGGCGTCACTAAAATTATGGAGACCTGCACACAAGATTCACGGATGGACACTCAAAACCTTTGACTAAACTTAGACTTTTCGAAATCCAGTCCAACACACTCAAGCTGGTGTTGCTCCACTTATTCGTTCAGCTCCCGTCCCAGCCCCACTGGCAAGTTTGCGCAAATCGCCCCGACGCTCAAAGAGAGCTAAACGCCCCTCGAAGCGCGCGATCGAGTCTCGAATGCAGAGCGCCAAGCGATCGAAATCCTAGCCAGGTAGTTTGATGGAAAAGGCCTCTTAATGCATGAATTGCTTTTGGCATATTAATGAGCGTGTGAACAGGACACGTCTTATCACCATGTCATGCCGATGGTGCTGGAGTTCGTTGGTGTACTGGCTGTGCGGCTTCGTGTCGTCCGTCCCATCGCCTGATGCGCTGGTGTACCGGTCGTCGGTTTTTGAGGTGTGCGTGAACGAAGGCGTGGCCTACTGCTCGGACTTCGGCAAGTTCATGGGCGAGTACTACCTGTCGATGTACAACGTGCCGTCCGCCGAGAGCTGGATCATCTACGGCATCATCTTCATGATTGCGGCCCACGTGGTCTTCATGTTCCTGGGCTACCTGGTGCTATAGGTGCTGCACCGTCATTGAATTCTTGGTCGTCTTGCTCATCAAGTACCTCTGTCGACGCCAAACTGATTGTGGATGATGTCGGGCTCGCGGTAGTACAAATCTTGGCAGCAGCTGCTGCTACGATGGGGAGCGCAGATGATTGATGTGAATCCTCATCCACAGATTCATTTCCCTCCATTGTAGAATCATGTGAGAGGTTGCAGAACCTCGTCAACATCTGGTTCCTCTCTGTTAAAGCGTTTGACTGTCCATCTAACGGTGCCTGGCGACCTGTCCCTCGAGGCCAGACGAACTGGCGCTGATTTGCACCCACTCCTGCGCAATGTGTGCCACTTTGGATGCATGCGGCCACGACATGGCAGCATATAGCGTGCTTCCTGTTGCAAGCACATGAACACGACTTACTTTTAGTGTCCACTATCCATCCTCCGTTGGGCATTCCATTAGTCTGCATCCGTCGGGCATTTGCAGAATTTATTGAATTCTGAAGCCCTTTCTTTTTCTCTGCAGCTGTCAGCTTGAGAGGGGTTTGAAGAACCCTGTAGAGATCGGCTTGCACACGTCCTAATCGTGGCATTCGATGGATCTTGAGACACTCGCGGTGATAGAGTAGGCGGTGCAACCGCATGAGCCGGTCCGGAGCAGACGCTACAGTGCTGAATTCCTGATCGCAAATCAGAAAAGCTAGTCGAGCCCCATCCAGATTTTTAATCAGCTCGCTCGGAATTGACGGGCCATCAGGGTATTGTAGCTTCACCTTCCGGTGGTACTGTTCCAGCGGGTTGTTTGTGGCTGCATAGCCACTAGGCGTGTGGCATGCCTGCCATTGACCCCAACGCGTAGAATTTACCTAAAACTTAGCAATATGATCCGTCAGTTTTCGAACTGGAGATCCATCTGCAATAGTTCTCCATTTTGCAAGTACACGTGCTTTCACAACAGCAAACTCGCCCGCCGTCGCATAGTGCATATCGTACAAATCCTTAAAAATTGCACGCGTGTCCAGTGCACTAACGCGATTTTGTCTCGCATGTTTCCACACGTTTTGCGTGACATGGAACCAGCACATGAGCAACTTTGAGCGAGGCAATTCCGCAGTGCATGCGTTGAATTGCGCTGTATCTGCATCCATCATTACAAACTGTGGCGAAAACTCAACACTGCAAGATTCCATCATTACACGCTTGATAAATTGTAGGTATCATCCAATGTTGATGGCACGCTTCTGTGATGTGCAAAAGAACGCCATTGGGTAGAAATGCCCGCTGCAGTCAGAGATGCCGAGCGCAAAGACGACGTAGCCGTTGATAACCATGGAGTGCGTGCTATCAACGTGAAGGATGGTGCAACAATCGTCCCGGTTCTGAATCTCCGCGTAGTTTCCAACCTGCTGTGAACACGACATGCCGACGCGCAAGGGATGAGCTCGCGATCCGTCTCCCAAGTGTGGGACCTGTTCAGATCCACCAGACCTTGAATCTGGCTGTGTATCACACAATATCATCACAGCCGTGGCGGGCAGTGACTCCAAATCCAATTGATCATACAAATTCCATCACACAGCTCAATCGTAGGAGCCATAGAGTGCCTGGGGTGGTCACGTCTCCAATTTTTGACAAAGTCGGTGACCTAAGAGTTTTTAGGAGCTGACCCCGCCATGGCATTGCTGTGAACCATGGCACACAGTGTAGCATACAGACGACTGGCCGTTGTCTTCTCCCTCTGCCCAGACTAGCCGTAATATCAGCTTTCATCTCTTGAGCAAGTTTTGGTTCCCTCGGTGTGTGTGTGTGGGGGGTCATTTCTGTTCATTAAATACTGGCCTTGCTGCAACACCTCGCAAATGCTGGAGGAGAGACAGATCTTAAACTTGTAGATGCACCGGCAGGGAGAAGTTGGATCTCTTTCACTATGGAGTTCTCGTTGCTGTTCACACCGCTTGGACATGCAAGGTTTCGTGACCTGTGACCACATCTGTTGTCAACAGCGAGCAAGGTCGTAGTCTAAGTCAAAGAGATGATCAATTGTACAGCCCATTTCTTGACAGCATGAGTAGGTAAAGAGTGTCGGATCTACCGCTGTAGTTCGCCAAATCTTTGTCCACGGCCGACGATTGCGGCGCCGTGGCCCCCTTCATCTTCTGAACTTGAAGTTTCTAAGAGTAAATCTGCCGCATAATTGTCGCCTTCATCCTCACTGTTCTCATTCATGCTGCTGGTGTTGTTGGTGACTTCAAAGTAAAAGAGAACAGGAGATGTAGCAGTTGAAGTTACTATTTTGTTGGTTTTATTTTGGTTGCGCCTTTTTTGGAGTGGGCACTCTCGGCTCCCTCCCTTCGATTACGGTTAGTGGCCAGAGCTGGCCAAAAATAACAATAGAAATCAAAATCGAAATTTTACGTTAGAGACTGTTACGGAAGTCATCGAAGCAGTTCCGCTTCTTCGCTATGATAAAGCACAAGAATACACCGCACACCTGACACTGCCAATGCGTTCGAATGTCAGCAGACGACGGTTCTTTTACAGCGCACCAACTGCATCGTCCTCGGGATTCCGATAGTATCGGGAGATGCTGGCCAATGCAGCAAACTGGCTCAGGTGGTCGAGGCTCAATCAATTTGCAGCTACGGCTGCTCTTGCTGCTGGTTACTGCGCCGAACAGCTCTGTGCTTGATTCAATCCGAAACTTGGCGTGTGTTAGGTTGGACTTGGAGAATGCCAGCTTGTAGAGTAGGTATGCGTTGACGATTGACACGTCGAGCAGCCAGTAGAAGAGAGGCATCCATTTCCGCGGGGAGGTTTGCTGGACCGTGTAGTAGCTACGATACTGGTTGCTTGTGTCGACGCTGCCCATGTAGCCTGCCCATGTAGCTATGACAGATTTTTGGGATACATGTATCGCGAGGCTTCATGCCTGCCAAAGACCTGGCACGGTCGAGTTGTGATAACTTACGGGTGTGGGGATACTTGTCGAGCTCCACAAATGCATCATCGCCGTGTGTCGTATGGAGAGTCGTTAGAAACTGAGCCGAGCAGCGAACGTCTGCCCAAACCACTACCAGTGCGTCCATCACTACTTTGGAGGCCAGGGTATTCCATGCAAACTTGGCTAGGGCTGGATTACTCTTTGACCGGAAATTCATGTCTTTTGGATACAATTCTGAATTCGCTGCTACTGTTCCGCAAGCTCCAATCCCTAATTCTCACAGCCTGTCAAATAATGTGATCTAGGAAAAGAAATTATCCATAAAGACGTTGAATTTGTGTGTCTTGTACGGCATCTGCCTGCAGAGATTTACGACGACGGTTGGTGTCGAGCCTGACGTATCTCCGTAGTACTCAAATGCGTAGCAATATCCATTACAGCAGACAGAATATAATTTGTAGCCGTGAGGAATAGGTTTTCTCGGCATATCGACAGTATGGGGAGAGACACCGGTGAACCTCACCATCATTTCGTCCACAGATGCATTTGTAGCAGGCCTGTAGTATCCCTTAAATTTGGTGGCTAACATCGACGACACGGGTTCCAGTTTTGCGAAGGTTTTTGGCTGCTGGTTGGAGTCCGCTATCGAGTCAGGCGGAGAAACGAGTATAGTTGTTCATAGTTCCTGAAAGCGATCTCGAGTCATTTTCGAGACGAATCCGTACATTGGAAGAGCGTCATCCGTAGACCAACACTCCAGTGGTCGTGCTATGCCAAACACGCCCATGTAGATTACAATGCCCTGCCAAACTTTTAATTCCCCCAGGTTAAATGGTGCCACGCTGTATTTCCATCGTTATCTCCACGTGAACACTTCAGGTCTCCGTACAGGTTCGTGTTTTTCACAATAATCGCCTGTTTTTCATCATCCCAGAACAAACAAAACATGTCGAGCGCACAAGGTCCACCATTGAGCAGACTTCAGGCAGCAACGCCGCTTCCTCGTGGTCGGAGAAAGGGCTTTCAAACGGCTCAAAGGTTTGATCCACACCAACGTAGTGGCCACTCTTGGTCGGCGCACCCTGCTTCCCCTACCGATTCCAGCTTCTGGTGCACGTTCAGGAGTCTGCTGTCCAGCATTCCTCGCACGATGGTGGTTCAGGAAGAGCGCTATTTCATACGCACGCTTGTTCTCCCAAGTATGTGGGGCGCGAGCTTTGGCGCGGTCGAACGCTGCCTCCAACTCATCGTCGTCCTCATTGGCTTTTCAGTGGTGCTTTTCATGGCTCGACGGTTGTTTGCCTGCATTCGCTTGAGGGCTTCCGTGCGTCCTTGACCTGGCAGCGCACTCTTGAGCAGCTCGAGCATGTCGATCGCGCTGTGGCTGTCACTATCGCTCTCACGACCAGCAGCTTGATAGCGGTTGGGATTGCGGACGATCTCCAACGTAGAGTCTACTCAATCCTTCAATTGCTCGAGCGTGTTCATTCCGTTCTGGAAACCAGAAGATTGCCAAGCGCTGACTGCTCGCAATTCCTTCTCGTAATCGAAGGGTTCTGATATGAGTGGAGGTACACCTTTTGAGTCGGCTTCGTCCACCACTTTTTGGTGCTATCAGTCCTCACTCAAGCCACCACCGTGACTGCTGGCTGCCTACCACTTCGTGCGCTAGCTGCCAGCAGCGCCTCCACTTCCTTCGCTCAGTTCGCCATTTGCTCGCTCAAGCTCAAGTCCAAGCTCCGAGCTCCAGCTCCAGCGCAATGCACGACGTGTGCATCTGGCGACGAAGACCGCCGGAGGCCATGCTGCCAGAGGTCCCCTCGAGCCCGTGCTTGAGGGTGGACCTCCTTGTGTGTCGAAGGCCCGTGGCTTCTCAAGTGCCGTATCCAGCTCTGCGATCAAGTGACCCCTCTCAACTCCCAAGGCAAGGTGAAAATCAAGCAGAAGCGTCTACGCGACGGCGTACCAGCTGTAGAAACAGTTAGTCCTTGGTACAGCCGTCATGACGAAGGCTTTTCCTCCGGCGTGGCGCCTTGAAAAACATAAGTGTCCTGTGTGTGCCCGCGGGTGGCATCGGGATAGCCGGTGGTCTCCGGCATTAACCTGCTGATGCTGTAGGAAGGAGTAGCTACTAGCACGTCCTGGATAGCGGGGGTAAAGGGGTTAATTGTACTAGGTTTCAATGCATTTTTGTCCAAAAGTGAAGGAAAACTTCATGTTGTGCTGTGTTGTGAGGAACACTTTTGCGCGAGCTTCTGCTCAATGAATATAGTGATTGAAATTGTGAAGCGATGCATCTAGCAAGTCGGAATGGGTGGCTGTCTTGCTGTGCTAGTTGTATATTATATCCGATGATTTGAGATCACGCAAGCCACTGTCGCCGACGTTACGGCCTGTGCTCAAGCTGGTTACGTCGGTATTCAAGTGTCCTGCGTGCACGAGACCAATGGTGGAAGCGGGCGCACGCCTCGGTGCCTATCGGCTATGGAGAGGCGCGTGGTGCAAGGCTTCGTTGGACTGGTGGCACGCTGGATGGGACTTCAGTGGGCGCTGGCACGCGTTCACGACTGAATGTTCAAGGCACGGTGAAGGAGCAGCCTTCCGTGGCCGATACCTGTTTGCTTTTGCTCATTAATAAACCTTCCTCTTTGCAACAGTTGCTGACGAGTCTGAGGTATACATAGCCCTTGTTAAATGAAATGATTAATATTAGCGGCGCCGATCGCAAGGTGAGACCGCTGGTTCCTCAGCTCTCTGTAAGTAAATCCAGGAGTTTCAGAGTCGCCAACCTGGAGACTCCTACTGAAAGACCGAGGTCGCTCTACCTTCCGTTACTCTGGTAAAAATGCCAGGGGTGTCCCCTGCAGCCATCACTAAACGACAATTGCTCTCCAACAGAGACCCCAGCTCACCCCCGGATAGCAATGTCCAACCAGGAAGCGTTTGCGCAGACCCTCAAGCTCAAGTCGCCCAGGAGCATCAGCCGCTCTTCCGTTTACTGCGCGGACGTTGAAACTGGAGAAGCTGGAGCCCAAGGTGGCCACGTCAGAGCTATTGCTGCTGAAGAGCCCGTGGTGCACGCAGACAAAATGCTCACCGCTTCGGGTATGCTGCTTGCTGTGTGGGTGTGCGTCGGCGTCGTGCCCCTGCTGCTCCAGATGAGGAGCTACCTGAAATTCGCGACGCCCCACAAGATATCCCAAGACCTGGTGGTGCCGCCGACCACACCAAGGATCACAGCGGACATGGAATCGCTTTGCCCCATGCAAGGACTCGTCATCGCCGGCGCCTGGTGGAACGTCATTGTCACGCACTACTACAACGCGGCGCAGGGCAGGGTTTGCCATTTCGTCGTGCCTCAGTACAACATTCACGGAAACTACATCCTGGGCACCACTCTGACGGCGCCATCCACAACGACACCGGCGAGCTGCTCGAGCAATAGCTACTACCTCGACTACTACTTCTACCACGGCAGTATCGGGTACTACGCCTTCTACGAAGAAGCCCACGGCACATTTTGTGCGAACGACAACACCGGCTACGTGCTTGTGGAGGGCCTCGGCGTCTACGACATCAATGGTGCTCGACTGGCCCACGACACGGGCGATACGACGTATCGGCGGTCGTACTGGTACGGTCTCTTCGGGGCGATCTGGATCGCCTACCGCTCGCTTCTGCTGCGTCGGAGTTACGTGTCGTGCAAGCGCTACGGCCGGCGTTGCGACAGGATGCAAGTTTCGATGCGATTCCGGGATGCGATGGTGTACGTCCAGGAGAGCTTGCGGCTGTCGGCCCACGGCGCGAGGAACTACCATCGCGTGGCGCTGGTATATCTGCTCGTGGAAGGTCTGATGGGCGATCTGTTCATGCTCATTGCTCAGGACGGGCTGTTGGCAAAGGTGCAGTATATTTCGTTGGGCTACAATTTGTCGGGCGTTCTGTCGATGCTGTTCGAGATGGTAGAGTCCATGAACTGGATGCCGGAGAAGGTGCGCTGCCTAGTCAAGCGATTGATTTTCAACTACGAGACGGCTATGTTCGGCGAGTTCGCCTGTGCAGTTGCGATGCAATTCTATCTCACAGGCTTGAACATGTCGAGCCTCCGACACACAAGAGCGACAGCCGAAGCCGTTTCTTATTACGTGTGAGTCTCGTGGGCCACGGCATCATCGTGCTGGGAATCGTGGCCGTGATCACGTCGATCCGGTCGATCGGGGCAATTATGACTGTGCGGTTCAGTCTGGGGTCGTTTGCTCCGTTGGTAGCGCCGTGCTGTGTGGACACGACTGTGGGAATACGCTTCAAGATGGTTTTGCTGAGCGGCTACTTGTGGGAGAACGGCAAACTTTGCTACAAACCCGAAACTCTGCAAGCGTTCGGGCTACTGAGGATGCAGGAGGAGGATGGTCAACATTTCATGGTGATCCACAGACTGTACTGGTTGACTATTCCTCGCGCCGACTTGGCGGTGATAGGACTTGTGGAAGGTGCTGACGTGGTGCGCTGTGCTGAACGACCGTGTACAGGTCTCGTGAGCATGTTTGGGAAGTCGTTGGGAGGACCTCTTCGAAGCACCACTGGTATCAGTCAAATGCCTGTGAAACCACGCTTGTCTATTGGGATGGCATAGTGAGGGACGGCTATGGAGGACAACAGTATGGATACATTGAAACACTTTTCGTGTTACGTCGAGTTATCTGTTACGGTGTTACTTGTGAAAGCACTACGTGTAGTCGATAAAGCGGTAGATCACCGCTGAGACTTGCTGGCCATGAGTAGAATAGCTGTAGTTGTATTACCAGGGCAAATTCTAGACTGAGCGAAGTCGATCCAACAAACTGCGAAGTAGCCGCTGACAATGGGGAACTCGAACGCGATGGTGCCTCAATAACTGATGAGATCTTGCACCGAGGTTGGAGAAGACGAGTCCGAGCCAATTTGAGCGCACGTTCGGTAAAACACGAGCTGTACTCGTGACATTGTCCTGCTGGCTGGTCCGTTTTATTTAGGTTAGTGGTTCCGTTCCATGGACAAACATGATCCAGCCCGAGTCGATCCGTGACAGAGAAGGAACCCCAGCATTAAGACGAATGGAACGTAAAGTGCGCGACGATCAGGTCGCCGATGAAGGCGCCACCTTTTCCGTTCCGATAGCGAAAGCCCCGTGGATGGCTTGATTAGTACTATCAGTTTTGGCTGTTAGTACTATAGTATTATGATATTCGAAATTTAAAATTGCTAGCTTAGTACAAATGATTTTTATATCATATTAATTAGTATTACATTACTTTATAGTGCTATTTGTCTCGATAGGGTGCGATTGCATCTAAGATCGCCAACTTTTTCTTTCTTTAGACCTACGCGAAGGCTGGGATAGAAGTTTTGTTTGCAATAAAAAACAACAATTTCGGGATGTTTAAGGCACTGCGTACAACACGCCTGCCTCACAGCCGCGTCATCTGCTCAGTACCAGGTCAAATTGTCCTCAAAGTCATGACAACTATATGTCCTCAGGGCTTTTTGCAATCGCTTGTAGTTTTGACTATCCCGGTTACCATCAGACTGCGAGATTGAAAGTTACTGAGTCGTTTTGACTTTCGGATAGAACTCTAAGTAATCTCTGTTGGGCTGGGCTTGTCAGCACTTTCGTTGCTTTCTATCCCTGTGTAATAGGCCGTACGTCTTACGCTAGCTCACAAAACTTACGAATGTGGCAGAATTAGCGTTGACAATAGCGCTCAAACACTTGGTCACCGAATCGGAATGAATAAATCGACATAGGCAACCGCATGGGCGATTTCAGAATTATTATTTTCTTTGATGAAATTGAATTCAACAGTTAATGCTATAATTATAGAAGATTCATCATAATTGTCTAATACTATGATAGGAAAATTAGTATTACACTATTTTTTTATTATCTTATCACTAATGCTAATCAAGCCTGACTGGGGCACGACAAAATAGTAAATATATCCACGGTTAGTGATAGATACGATTAGTAGATTCATGTAGTTGTGGGCGATCACAACGTTCCACCAAACGTGAGCGATAAGCAGTCCTTCATCAGGACACAACACGGTCAAATTTGCTTTCTCCGTCGCGCACCAAATGAATGGAACCACCGGATCCTCCGTCAGCTTGTGCGGGGTGACGAATTTCATATAGCTCCTGATCTGGCAAAACTGGCAAAAGACACGGGGGCTTTGGGTTGTCGGTGATCGGTGATCGGTGTGGGATCTTTGGCTCATCTGGATCGTGTACCTGGCACTTCTCCTCTAGAAGGGTACGTTTTGTGCATTCACTATGGAAAATGTGACCGTCAAGAACAGAATCTATGGCGTAGATCTGCTGTGGTATACATTCAGGAAAGCATAGGGTTTTCTGTGCATGGAGCGGCCCGACCGAGTTGGTATTTTGTTCCTCCTCCTGGAAGGGATCATGGGTGACCTGCTTCTTGTGATCGCTCAGGACGCATAGTTCGCTAAAAAGTTGCGGCTGTTTGTCAAGGGGCTCGTGTTTAGCTACGAGTCTGCTTTCCTGGGGAAGTTGGTTGCCGCTGGCGTGCTCACTCACAGCTTGACGTGGTTCAATCAATCTGGATTAAGGAATTCTCGGCCTGCAGCTCTTGCCGTCTCGTAATATGCGTGGAGTTTAGTTGGTCATGATATCTACGTGTTTGATCTCGCGACCTGCATCGTCAGCGTGCGCGTGACGTGGGCATTCACTTGCGTGCGCTGGCGCTACGGAACTTGGTGTATTAACACCACCGTGTTACGTAGATAATACCATGGCCGTAGGAACAGAATGATCATGCTGGGAGGTTACAAGTGGGAAGATGGCTATCTGTACTACAGCAGAGAAGATCCGACATCCTTCGGTCTGCTGAGAACCATCGACGAAGATGGGACCGAGTAAGTGGCTTGTGTATCGGAAAGTGCACTGGACGACAACTCCTGAGGGGATATGTTCGTGGTTGGCTCCGTTCGTGGCCATCGTGTAGAGTTCTGCAATGAAAGGCCATGCACACGACCTATCGGATTGTTTGACCGGCATCTTGGTGGTCCAGTATGTCAAGATGGTATTCGTCGCCGTCACATTTCACGATTAAATAACAACGTCGGGTCTTCGAATTCGATGTTGTCGGCGCTCCATCCAAGTGCTCGCAACTTACCATAAAAAGTTGTGTTTGAGATCCACAACACCGAATAAATGTGAATAACGCCGACGTTACTGCGAAAACTACCGGTAGGCGTCTCGGTTGCGACGTCGCAGCTCCCAGAAGTCCTTGCGCTTCGTTTTATGTGGGACCTGAAGCCTGTCCAACCAAGACAAGATAACCAACGACCGCTCAGCTGTTAGTTGATCTCACTCGTGCATTTGCTTCATTGGTGAACTCTCTCCCTATGCTGTCCTTCAAGCACAAAAGCCGAGCTTCTGTCTATTGCGCAGATGTCGAAGAAATCTGCCGCCGCACAGATATCGGTGCTTGCATTCCGGGCGACAACTCCGGTCGAAAACTTGTCACTGCAAAAATATTAGTGCTTGCTGTGTGGGGGTGCGTCGGCGTCGTGCCCCTGCTGCTCCAGATGAGGAGCTACCTGAAATTCGCGACGCCCCACAAGATATCCCAAGACCTGGTGGTGCCGCCGACCACACCAAGGATCACAGCGGACATGGAATCGCTTTGCCCCATGCAAGGACTCGTCATCGCCGGCGCCTGGTGGAACGTCATTGTCACGCACTACTACAACGCGGCGCAGGGCAGGGTTTGCCATTTCGTCGTGCCTCAGTACAACATTCACGGAAACTACATCCTGGGCACCACTCTGACGGCGCCATCCACAACGACACCGGCGAGCTGCTCGAGCAATAGCTACTACCTCGACTACTACTTCTACCACGGCAGTATCGGGTACTACGCCTTCTACGAAGAAGCCCACGGCACATTTTGTGCGAACGACAACACCGGCTACGTGCTTGTGGAGGGCCTCGGCGTCTACGACATCAATGGTGCTCGACTGGCCCACGACACGGGCGATACGACGTATCGGCGGTCGTACTGGTACGGTCTCTTCGGGGCGATCTGGATCGCCTACCGCTCGCTTCTGCTGCGTCGGAGTTACGTGTCGTGCAAGCGCTATGGCCGGCGTTGCGACAGGATGCAAGTTTCGATGCGATTCCGGGATGCGATGGTGTACGTCCAGGAGAGCTTGCGGCTGTCGGCCCACGGCGCGAGGAACTACCATCGCGTGGCGCTGGTATATCTGCTCGTGGAAGGTCTGATGGGCGATCTGTTCATGCTCATTGCTCAGGACGGGCTGTTGGCGAAGGTGCAGTATATTTCGTTGGGCTACAATTTGTCGGGCGTTCTGTCGATGCTGTTCGAGATGGTAGAGTCCATGAACTGGATGCCGGAGAAGGTGCGCTGCCTAGTCAAGCGATTGGTTTTCAACTACGAGACGGCTATGGTAGGAGAGTTCGCCTGTGCAGTTGCGATGCAATTCTATCTCACAGGCTTGAACAAGTCGAGCCTCCGACACACAAGAGCGACAGCCGAAGCCGTTTCTTATTACGTGTGGAGTCTTGTGGGCCACGGCATCATCGTGCTGGGAATCGTGGCCGTGATCACGTCGATCCGGTCGATCGGGGCAATTATGACTGTGCGGTTCAGTCTGGGGTCGTTTGCTCCGTTGGTAGCGCCGTGCTGCGTAGACACGACCGTGGGGACACGATGCAAGATGGTTTTGCTGAGCGGCTACTTGTGGGAGAACGGTAAGCTCTACTACAAGCCCGAGACGTTAGTGGCGTTCGGGCTGATGGTGATGCAGGAGGAGGATGGTCGTCACTTTATGGTGATCCACAGACTGTATTGGTTGGCCATTCCTCGGGATGACTTAATGGTCATTGGGCAAGTTGAAGGTTCTAACGTGGTGCGCTGTCCTGAGCGGCATCACACGGGCATCGTGAATGTGTTCGGGGAGTCATTGGGAGGACCTGAAGAAAGTATCACTCTGTATGATAGTGAAATACAAGTGACTTGACTACAGTCACACCTCTCTACTTGACAGGAGGAAATTGAATTGATTAACTGTTTAGCGGATTTCTCGTCTTAAGGTGACAAGCTATCTATCCGTCAGAGTTGCGTTCGTGTCGTCCACATGTGGTGCATAGGTTCCGGGATATTATTTTCTGGCGGATCAAAGCCAAGTTTTTGCAGCACGCGGACCACAGTAGTGCGGTTGCAATGAAGCTCATGTGCGTGTTGGTAGAGGAATTGGTAGTGCATCTTGAACGAGTTCAGCAGATTGAGAATATTTGGCACTTCAGCTGTCGTTTCCTGGAAATGAATGTCGTTCCTGAGCCGCCATGTTGCATGAAACACAATCGCTGTGTAGATCCTCCATAGAAGTATCAGTTCTTTGTGCTCACTTCTCCTGTTCCTACGAAGGTCTTGCAATCTTGGGAAGAGTAGCAACCTCCAGCTTAGGTCGACGCAAAAGAACGTCGACCACCGGCTCCATAGTTCGCTCCACATTGGTTCTAATGATGGGCACGTGAAAAACAGTGTTCTACCGTTTCGATCTCCTGGCATTCCGGACGAACGCAGTTTTGGATGGTAGGATTTAGTTCTCTGAGGAAGTATAGTCGTGAACCGACTGTGAGGTCTCCGAAGCACATTCGTACTATCACATCATGAATTACCGGCAGTAGATATCCACGTAGAGAAATCACACTGGACAAGGTCTCATGAATCGTTTGTCGAGGACACCCCAGGTCTTCCATCGGATGATGAATCAACTCCGGAACTTGCTGGAGAATCACCTTCCAATCTTGCGATCGCAAATTTGGGAAGAATCGCGTAGTTGGTTCTATTGGGAGACAGCTGCTTACCTTGATTCCAAATATCGATAATCGTTTTTGCACGCTACCTGCCAAGACGAACCCTAACCCCTCTTCTGCGAAGAACAATGTCGTCGATGGCGGATCACCTGCTCGCAGCAGTACTCGCGCCTCGGCAAGCCGGACGCCTCGCTGCTGTCGGAACCGCAACTGTCGGATGAAGACGCAGCACGCCTCGTAGAAGCGTATGAGCGCAATGACTCTTCGGAATCAGACTATCTAGCGCTGGTAACGGAGACGCGCCCATTTACGCCGCCGCCAACGACTCACTCGGTGATCATTGACAGCGGAACCTACTGCTCGACTGTGACGATGCCCATCGTCTTCAAGTCGTTTATTCAAGACCATGCCAACCCTGTTGTGAAAGAAACCCTGTCTCGCCACGAAGTGGTTCTGGTGGAGAAAGTCTCCTCTGGAGTCCTGATCCACGTCAGGTCGAGTGAGGCTGAACGAGAGCTTGTAGGCCAAGAAGTTATGCTCCTCGGCCGCAAATTCAAGATCAAGCGTCGCTCCCCATTCCTGAACAAGTTCTACCTGGACATATTTGGAATAAGGTCGACGGAAACAGCCAACGCATTGTTCATGAGCTTGGCAGCTCTTGGAGCAAGGCCATTGTTCCTGACGCCGAGAGATGTCAATCTGGATGCTCAAGCAACGACGCCTACTTGGCGTTTTTACTTCGGCCAAGAGCAACCTCCGCCAAGCTTGGTTGTAAGCGGTTTTGTGACGAATCAGTTGGTGTATGGGAGAAAGTTTTACCTGGCGCGCGGAAGACGCTCGCTAGCGCCTCCTCCACAACGTGCAAGTGGGTTCAAACAATCCCCGTACGCCGTGAAACTGCCCTTTTCGCCTGTCCAACACCTTGCTAAACCTCACATGAGCAAAGCAGCAAAATCAGGCGAAAATGAGAGTTCCTCTCCCCACCAAGGACTGAAGGTGGTGTCAACTCCTCCTGCCCACCCGAAGAACTCTTCCAAGCACCATGGTATCTCGAACCGGGAGGTAGCGTTGTGTGAAGATGAGGTCACGTTTGCCACGCCGGAGATGTCGCGTCCTACCAGCCGCCAAAACCCAGAGGTTGACGACTTGGCGAGGATGCAGATGGACACAGAAATGGCGTCGGCAACTAGTGATGATGATGTCGATATGGCCCGTCAACTCGAGTCAGGCTTCAAACGAAATGAGCGCTCATTCGCGGATGAAAATCCCTTTGACGCTTTGGAAACTCTGGACTGTGAATTTGAGGACTTTGAACCAGACGTTCCGCAGGAGATGACGCCCGGAATACTCATAGTGCCGAAGCTAACTACCACCAAACCTGCACAAGAACCACTACCAACTAAACGACGTACTGCCAATCTGGAACAGCAGGTCAAGCCGACATTAATGTCAGAAGAAACAATCCTAGTCTCGGCTGAAGAGACCTCCCTCGAGTCTCGAAAAGATCGCGTTTTCCAGAACATGCAGCATCTGGACCAAGTTCAAGAGTTGCTGAAGACCAGCAAGAATATGGACAAAGTGCGCGAGTCGATGCGCACCTTCCCGACAGCGTGGTCCACGGTGGTATGCAGCGATCTTGCTCAAGATGAGCAGAACTTCAAGGAAATCACTGACATCCACCTGTTAAACCGAATTCTTGCTGCTAATATGGGAGCAAACAAGAAAATGTCTTTCCATCAACGCGCGATGGCGTCCCAGCTACCGTTAGGAAAGACTCGCCACAGCTATATGCAATTCCTAGGGACCGCGTTGGCTGGAAAACCTGCCCAAGTGAAGAATCAGTGGGAAACACTGCGATTACTCAGCAGTTTTGAACTGCTTCTCATGAACACTTGTCCGTTTGTCTTTGGATCTCAGGAATGGCTGAAATACCTGACTGGGCAAACTGACCTTGTTATCCCAAATACGGAAGGGCAATTCCTTTCGGATGCAACGATCCTTCTCTTACTAAGATCGGCACTTGGGCGCCTATTGATGACCAAGCTTTGCGAGCTGGTACCGACAAGTGTTACTCTGGCGAGCATCCGAGCAATGGGTGCCGATGATTTGTCGCCAAATGACCTGCCTACGGTCTCGTTGGAGTACCTATCGCCCGAGATGAGGGCGGACACTGAGAATTAAGATGACAGGACCGCCAGATATCGGACAGTCCTGTAAAATATTGACATGGAATGTGCATGGAGTAAAAGATGGCGGGCAAAACATCATTTCACCGCATCTCAAGCACTATTTTTTTCCTGCATACAAGAAACTAGATTCAAAGACCAACATCAAGCCAAGAGATTCAGCTATCTGGTGAATCAACATTTTAGCGGTCGGGTATTTATGTCTGACAAGAACGGGGCTGCAAAAACGACCTCCTTCCCGAGAAGTGGTGGAGTGGCAACGATTGTACATGGCTCCTGCCCAGGTGTCGAGACAGCAAGTGTAATTGCTTCTAAAACCATCCCAAATCGGTATTTACTGGTGAAGCTACGCCTGGGGGACCAAGTATGTTATATCCATAACATTTACGCACCGAATGACGCAGCATCAAGAAAAGCCCTGTTTGAACGCCTTCCTGTGGGTTTTGACGACGACGTGATTCATATTGTATGTGGTGATTTTAATCTGGCAATTGAGCCAGAAGTGGATTCACTAATGGCTGACCGGCGTCCAGATTCTAGCGTGCCTGTGTTGCGAGATTGGTTAGTGGAGCTCAATGTGGTAGACGCTTGGCGCCTTCATCATCCAAACGAGAAACTGTTTTCAGGACCTCGACCTCGACGAAATCGATTAGATTATATTTTCGCTTCTGACACATTAATATCGACATGTTATCAAGATGCTGGGTATGAAACATGGGATGAAAGTGACCACAAGGCTCATAATGTTGAACTTACATCCTGGCACCACCCTACCGGCCCAGGGTTTTGGAGACTGTCGGATTGGCTGCTCCGCATCCCTGAACTTCGAGCCGATATTCAGAAGGAGGCACAAAATTTACTAAGCATTTTGGAGACATCGACAAATCCAGGTATTGTGTGGAAATCCTGGAAACAACGAATGAAGGCGTATCTTAAAAATGTCAACGAGACTTGAAGTCAAGTGTAGCATCTGAGCTGGTCGCGGCTCGCCAACATTTGGAAGAGAGTGCAGCTGCAAGTGCCTTAGAAAATGATAGTGAGCGCGCTACTCTAGATTTATACTTTGCCAAACAAAGATATAAAGAGTGCAAGGAGGAGTGGTCGGAGTTTCAACGTGGAGTTGGATTCGAGCAACTTGTTACTGAAACGGAACAAAGCTCGTCTTTCTTTTTCGAGCCCCGCGATATGAATTACGTAACACACCTTTTCAATCGATCAAACGGGAAGACGGCTCCGTGTCGACAGATCCTGCAGAAATTACGCAGGGCTTCCAAAAACATTGGGGTGAGATTTTCGGAGACACAAAATACAGCAAGAATGATCACCAACCAGATGAAGCAGCGCAACACCGTCTACTAGACTCGATCGACAGGACGTTAACTCCTGAAGCAGCAGATGGACTCGAAAGAGACCTATCAAGCACGGAATTGTCTGCAGCAATTCGATCGATGAAAAACACTCTGCTCCCGGTCCAGATGGGTTTACATCTACTTTCTATCAAATCGACCCAGACTTGTTTGGAAATATTTTACGGATCGTATTCTGCTATCAACTTGAGAGAGGCGAGCTGCTGCCACACCAAAGGTTCTCGTCAGTTGCACTGTTGTTCAAAAAGGAGACCGAGCAGACCCCGGAAACTTCCGGCCAATAACGCTGATCCCAGTTGAAGTAAAGATACTATCGCGAGTCCTGACTGATAGGCTGAGGCCGTTCATGTCCTCTTTGGTACACCCGGATCAGAAAGGATTTATCCCCGGAAGATCTATTCATCAACAAGTCATGTTAGTACGTGACCTCCAACATTTGGTGACCTGCGGACACAGGCAAGGAGTTGCAGCCTTCCTTGACTTCGCGAAAGCATACGACCGAGTTAACCGAAATTACCTTTTAAAGTGATGGAGCGTCAAGGATTTGGAAAGCACTTCCTCTCGTGGATCCACTTACTATACAAAGGGTCAAAATGTTCGTTAATGATAAATGGCTGGGCGCAAGATGCGTTGGAGCCATCCCGAGGTGTCAAACAAGGCGACCCACTTTCACCTTTTCTCTTTGCGCTATCACTAGAACCCCTGGGGAATTTGCTTCGAGAGAAACGAGCGTTTGGTGTCCGAGTTGACGACACGCTCTCGATTCCAGTAGCATTTTTCGCAGACGACACAGTGCTATTCGCCAATGATGCTTCTTCTCTCAAAAATGAACTGCAGCTTGTTGACTGCTACTGCGCGGGGTCAGGAGCTAAACTCAACCACTCCAAGAGCGTAATAATGAGCCTCAATAATCGCCGAAAACCTCCTATTCTTGAACCACTACGGTCGCTGAAGAAAGGTGACACCGTCAAGTATCTTGGTCTACCATTTGGAAATCTTGATACGTCGACCCAGTTAGCCAAACAATTAGATCACAAGCTAATGACAAGACTTCAACTTTGGAAAGGGCGAGCTCGAACACTCATCGGAAGACGGCTAATTGTCCAAGCTATTGTACTGTCAACGATATGGTATTTTACTACGACGACAGTCATTCCCACTAGATTTATCAAACGATGGCAAAGCGCTGTGAAAAGTTTCATACTCTACAACCGCGTTGGAGACAGTCGAGGAGGTATCAACATCGTCCCCACTTCATTCGCCATACAAGCACGACAAGACGATGGAATTGGGGTACCAGTGATTATGTCCTGTATTCGGAGACAACGCTTTCTCTTCCTTCAAAAGTTTGTCAAAGTCCTTGCTTGCCATAATGAAAACAAGGAAACAGTGTGGTATAGACCCATAGCAGAATTACTACGACATCGATATGGGGAGTTTGTACGTCCGTGGTCGGGAGAGTTTTGCTACAAAATCCCCTGAACCTCCTGGATGGAAAGCTACAATGCTCCCGCTATGGTGGCGTAAACTATTGCAAGATTGGAGCCGCGTAAAATGGCCAAGCAAGTACTCATTACGATACACTAGAATGAAGACACTCCAACACTCATTATTCAGCCCAATATGGTGGAATACAGCGACGAATTTCCAAGTGCAGCGCAGACAAGATCCTCATCGCGCACCACTTGGTACAGGACCTATCAAGTTCCGCCGCCTCTGTAAAGAGCTTGCTTCAAAAGGAAAATGGTGTTTAGCAGATTTTCTAGATACTTGCCATCGATGGCCAACGCTCACGATATTTTTCAGGACGGTGTCTACAGAGCTACGTCCAATCCTGGGGTCCAGAATTGCACTGACAGATATCACTCAGCTTTATCGACAGCTAACCCAGATATTTGAACGGGTGTTGCCACACCCTGAGGCAGGTGGAATAAGCGTGGCAACGCGAGGTGCAATGCCACCGACATTTGGGCTGACAGTCGGAAAAACATCTCGCTTCTTCCCAAATCTAAAATCTCCAGACTGGGACAAACTGCTGCGGTCTGACAGATGCGTGCAACCACACCCCATGAAAGTGCTTGGCTGTCCACAACAGCAGATCCATTCTACATTACAACAAGTACTAGCCCTCCGCCAGTTTCTTGTTCCTGTTGTCCATGATGTGATGCTGAGGCTATTCTTTGGAGACCTCATTGTCGGATCCAGGCTGTTCTTCCTCAAGTCATTAAATCCTACCATTCAACAGTGTGTGAGACGGTCATGCGCTGCGATGGAAACACTAGAGCACTGCTTCTTCTCGTGTCCAGCTCTAACACAAATGTGGACGACATTGTGGTCCCCATGGCATAAGGCTTTCGCGACGGAGTTGGATTGGCGATTGCTACTTTTTCCTAAACCAAGGGACCTGAACATGGAGTGGAGACAGAACCAAAAGGTTTTCCTGCTACTGTGGCGGGTTTACACTGCGATCGCTTTCCATGCTACGTGGAGGTTGAGAAACGATATACTATTCCGCGAAACTACCGCTCAAGTACCAAGCGTCCAAAATGTGACGTCCTCTTTTCGACGACACTGTCAGTACATCAATCATCATTCAGCGGAACTAGGAATTGACGACAAAATTGTAACCTCTGTTCTGGAGAAGTTAGGATTTGACCCACCTGCGCCACGAAACACGCCACCAGCAAGTCACGTTTGGATTCCACGAAACTAAGTAGTAAGACCAAGTAGTATACGATTGTAGCTAGCAAAACGGTTTATCCGACTGGTTAATCAACTTATATTTCTTCTTGATTCCAAATATCGGTGGTGAATTCGTATTTCTTACTTCCTGCATTCCTCCTTCGTCCGGATGCGGTAGTAAGCGATGAAATAATCGGCTCATTTGATCCTCTCTACTTGACAGGCGTTTGGGCCGCTGAAAATGACCCATTCACTTAGAGGATCGGTCAAATTGAGGGAGAAGCTTTTATTGCGGTTATGGCTGCAAGAAGATGTCCACAGTTGTTTGGCGCCTTCTGTGAACTAACTAACTAGCTAACTGTATTCTTGCTGGTTGTGTTATGCTCAAGACCATTGTTGTTCTCGGCTTGTATCACCAGCACACTGAAAAAGAAAAGCAGACAACTCCAAGCAATGCCTCAACGCAACTGAAGCTGGCATGGGAGGTTCTCCTGTGTCTTCCTCGCTGTCAGAAGTGCTCAGTGTCTCTGTATCATCCACAGGAGGCTCGAGGATATCCTCACTCGCATCCACTCCAATATACTCCTCCACACTTTGGTTTATGTTCATGCTGGACATCATTCGAGCCAAATCAGCAAGCACAACTTTGTCGACGGCCCCAGAATAATCTTCAGCGTTTCGACTGTTTGCCATAGTTGCTCCATCGACACTTCTTGCTTTTGCCCAGCAATGTTGAATGCATCCATTGACTAACCGTGCTAATGCTGCCGGTCTTCTTGAAAGTGGCGCGCACCCATTCGATGACCTCGGTGTGCTGCATGGTAGGATGTCGCCTGCACTTTAAATTGGCTTGGAGCTTCTCTCCTTGAGTTAGCGTGGGAGCAACACTGCCAGAAGCCATCTTCCGGGCTGGAAGTTGTGCGATATGACTCGATTCGTTCGGGATTGAGTGTAAACCACACGATTTGATTGGCATGGAGCCGTCCATTTAGCGAGAGGAACTGCCAAACCTTGCTGTCAGAAAGCGGATAAAGGGGTGTGGGTGCAAGTAGAGGAGTAGCATAGTGAAACCTATACTGTTCAGTTTGGACAGCGAGGTCTCTGTCAACTAGAGATGATTTTGCCAATTGAAGGGGTCCATTTAAGGAGGTGTGACTGTAAAAGGAAATGCATCTTGTGGATATACACCGGGTGCCTTTCAAAACATGGCCAACCGCGTTCAGTCACCCCCTGACCGTCGCATTAAACACGCATTAAAAGACGTACTAATCCTTAACCAGATGACTTTTCTGGTGTGACCCAAAATCGATGAAACCAGAAAGTCTTTAGTGCGCACCAAACTGTGTTTGATTCACCCCCAAAGAAGCAACGTGAGAGAAATTGTCATGCTTTCACTATGAGCGATCTTCAATACTGTCATCTAGCAACGTTGAAGCATACTCAGAGAGTTTTGAAAAACAAACAGCGATAGAACGACAATCCCAGGCATCGTGCAATAGACTGGTATGACGGGCTGTCAATACGATATTCTAATGGTTTTATGTTGTATTGCAGCGTGGTTGGCAAGCGCAGACAGCCTCTCGTCGACCTCACTAACGTCGGCAGCTCTCCGAAACGCCAAAAGGTGGATCAGAGGAGCCCAGAGAGCAAGCCGTCACCACTGCAAGACCGTTCACCTTGCGCTCGGCCTGGCCAGACGCTCGGAGTCGCTGTGGCACGTCTGCGCCGCGGTGTTTATGCTGGGGGTACGATGGCTACGACCCGTCAAGATGCTACTTCCCCAAGCCTGGCTTCCAGCACCGAGCGTTCCTGCCCTGGTACAGCTCTCCACGGCAGCGAAGAACCCGTTGATGAAAAGGACGTCGACGTGACGTCCACCGCTGCATCCGCTAGCACGGAGCTGCCATCTTCACCAGCTATCACTGAGGCGGGTGGGTCGCCAAATCACGAATACCTGAGCTACGATTCGTCCGACGAATCGACAATTTTGTCGGATGCGGATAGTCACCATAGCACGGGTTCAACTACATCAGGCGAAGCTGACGTGGTAGCTCCGAGCTTGCAGCAATCCAGTGAGTCAAGTTCACAGGGCTTCAAGGTGCTGCATACAGTGGGGCAGCCTACCGTTTCAGCTGAGTGGACTCGCGCATCGTGGCCGTGTGGGGCCAAAGTGGCTACAGAGTTTCGCAATACTGCGAAGTTAATCTTCAATCCAGTACCAGTTGGGGGTGAGTGCGGCTGTGCGCACTGGTGCAACGCGCTCACGTGTCCTAACGCGATGGCTAACCGCTACTGCTGTGGGGAGAACTGTTCGTTTGGAGGGAAGTGCAGCAACTCGCTTCGGGAGGACGATGGTCTTGAGCTCCGTAGACACTGTCGTACCTACGAACTCAGCGTCT
Organism: Phytophthora quininea; assembly: GCA_011947345.1. Taxonomy (NCBI): domain Eukaryota; phylum Oomycota; class Peronosporomycetes; order Peronosporales; family Peronosporaceae; genus Phytophthora; species Phytophthora quininea. The sequence continues at coordinate 48,501 of JAAVTG010000040.1, forward strand.
TCTCCATTCACAGCATCTCGGCTGGTTCTGTGATCGGTCAGTACTTTGATTGCTTCAACACTTCGGTGGGCCCTCAGCAGATCGAGATGCAAACGGAAGGTATTGGATGGAGCTGGAAATACGAACTGACGACGAACTGACGACGGTAAGATCACTGGGAGAGCCATGCAGTTTCACTCAACAGTGCAGAACGGAACCCAATACGTGTTTCAGAACACGAAGAAAAGCTCACAACCTGAAAACTATGGATATCACCGAAAAGATAGATCAAAACTCAGTTGCAGGAAGCCTGAACCGAGCCCAGAGAATGGCGCCCTTCGACCAATCAGAAGTAGTTTGACGGACAGAGATCGGACAGCTCTCATTGCTCCCCCTTCAAACACTTCGCCACCACTCACACCAGCAAGCATGCCGAAGAAGCTGGACTGGAGAGAACTAGCGTTCTCAGTCACGAGAGGGGCTGTGAATGACGTACTGGACGCACTACACCGATTCAAGCTCTCGAAAGGCCACCTTACAGCCTGTACAATGTGCTCCGGGCCGCGCCCTCACAATATGAAGTATCGACTGGCGGCATGCAGTTCCGAAGACTGCAAACAAGCGCTTCCTGGAGTGAAGTGCGGGTGGCGCGGAAATATCGTAACCTGTACAATGTCTGAGCTCGTGACAGTCTACCAACTCGGCCAGCACAACTCCCAAGCTCCACCGCACCGAGATCACAAGAAGCTGACCCTCTCCCAGAAGGACTTTTGTAGAACGTTGGCAGGTCAGCACACGCGCCCGATGAAAACAAGTATTGCTATGCGGATAAAGTTTTCTCTATCAGAAGACGGACTACCTGAGCTGCGTTCTATCCAGAACTTCGTGAATTATTACGCGCGAACTGAGCTAGGGAACAATGATTTTAACGACGATATTGCTGACCCAGTGCACTCAAGAGCATTCGCCGGGAACGAAGACGAAACTACCCCGTTCGCGTTCTCGGATCGAGAGGATGGGGATCAGAAACCGATAATTCGTGACGAATCCGATAGCGATCCGTTTTTAGTTGGACTTTCATCGAGGTTTGCTGCGGCGACTGGACAGAGCTGCAGACACGTTCATTTCCCACGTAGTTGCTACGTTTAAACTCTCTCAAATGGGCTACCCCGTGCTCGTCATGGGCATATCTGACAAATTCCGCACCTTTCACTTAGCGGCCTTGAGTATTGTTTCATAGCGGACGGGGCCAACCTACACTAGAGCATTTGAAGCGCTCAGTCGAGTCTACACTCGTGTACACAAAAAAGTGAAGCCGCGGTTCGTTATGGGGGACGCCGAAGACGGGCAATGGAGTGCTCTTCATGGCGTCCTCGGTGGTGGCTCGGACTTCATCTTCCTAACGTGCTTCTTCCATGTTCTGAAGAACGTTCTAGACCGAATGAAATCACTGCCTGAACAGCTTAGCAGCAAGGTGCTGCAAGACATCTACAATTTGCACTTCTGCGCGAGCCCTAACGAGTTCTACAGTTTGGTGCAGCTTGTGCTCCGTGATTGGTATCAACGACCCGAATTGGCTTCCTTCCCTGAGTACTTCAAGTCGTCGTGGTTGAACATGCGGTACAATCGGTGGCAGTGCTTTCATACTCTTCCTGGTTCTGCTACGACTAATAATCGTGTTGAATAGTACAACAAGATCATAAAACGAGACTATACCATGCATCGCCGCCTAAAAATGGGGCTGCTGACCAAGCAACTCTTAGAGTGCCGCGAGAATGAAGCTTCGGGGAGGAAGCAGTTCCGGGACTCCCAGAACCAACTGCTTCCTTGACACTGCGAGATCGCCAGCTCGCCCACGATACGAAGCTCTACGTGAACGACCTGATGCCAAGCCTCATGTCAGGTGACGTGTTCGTGTTATCACTGCCTGCATCGCGACTTTACGTACCCGCAAAGAAGCGGACTGTTGAGTATTTGGCGGTGACGGCGCAGATGGGGACGAATTATGCGAGGATGGGGCACTCTGGCCAGCCGCCGTGTGGATGGCTCGTTGGTGTTGGGTCGCGTCGGTGTGGCTGTCGATATTGGTACAAGTTCGGCACTTGTATTCACGTAATTCACGCTCTGCAGGTGTTGGACCGCGTCAACAGCCAGGGAAGACGTGCGCTAGTAAATAGAAACATACGGCGACGTAAATCCGGCCAACAGTCACAAGCAGCACCGACTGGTCGGCTACCATTAAACCGATTGTGCTTGTCTACCACGTAGACACGCTTAATACACGTTAGCCGATACGTTTGACATGGCGTTCGCCTTCACTTAGCGACCGGGAAGGCTATCTGAGCGAGAGAACTGACCAAAAAGCTTTTGCAGGAGGCCTAGCACCGTCGAAATGACGCCTGCGTCGTCGAACGAGTGAATTCTATCGATCCTCCACGTATGCCAATGTAAATCGAGTGAGCGTTCTCGGTAACAATTGCCTAGAGCCCCAGCACTCTCACTTTGACCGTCAATTCGTTCGGCATTAGAAGAATCACCTGACAGGAACACAAACAATCGCATCGGAGCGAGAATTCACAAGAACCTGCTCAGCATCATCAAATTAACGATTTGGTAGACCAACAGCGATGCAAACGCCCTCCTACATTGCTGTGGATGTAACTCGAACGCGAGAGTCACTGCATTGCTCTTCGGCTCGCTGCAGCTATACGCAATCACGGCACTTGCACTAGAAGCCCTTCTCGCTGCCGTAGTTGACGGTTATCTTGACCCCAGGATCTAATCCGAACTGCATGATGACGATTACCTTCACCTCCCTGCGGTTCCGCATTTCGACAAAGACCGCATTAGGTCTACAGGCGTGGTTGATAAACCGCGTAATTGCTCCACAATCGGCCGCCTCAACGTACACGTATCTTTTGCTCGTAGACTTTGTTGTATAGAGTAAAGTGTAACCGCTGTTGTACTTGAGTGTCTTTAAACGTTCAGCTACTACAGGAGTCTGGATGAAAGACTTTAGAGCCTTCACCTTTATAGACTTTGCGTGGTAGACGTGTTGCGTGTCCCGACAAGTGGAGCGTTTGTCCTGGTAGTTTTTTTTCTCGACTTGGGCACGTGCCAATCGCTTGATCTATTTCTCTTTTGATGGCGGATGCGGTTTCGCTGCGCGTGCGTCGGTATCGCCATGAATGCAGCATTAGCAGCATGCAGCTCTTCTTCTGTCGGCTCGCGGGTTGTAGCGGGCGCTTCTTCATCCTGGCTCCCTAAACGCTCGCTTGAGCCATCTTCGTCTTCCCTTTCTGCGTCCGAGTGGCCCGAACTCTCGCTACACAAGTCGATAACCTCAATACTGGGGCCAGATAGCTCCACGGCGGGACTACATAAATTAACTGAGCTTTGGCTATCGTTCTCGCACTGTTCCTCGGTCGGGCCACGAAGTTGCGCTCTTACTGCTTCGAACGAATCCACAAACACGTCTCGAAGGTCATCAGCCAGTATGCTGGCCCTGGCAGGGCCGTCGACAGCACCATCCACCATCCCGTAGCTGCGCAGCGTGCGCCAGAGCGCCCCTGGTCTTTAAAACGGTTGCCAAAGCGGTCGATAATCCGCTCCATTTTGTTTGTCAACGGCAGGAGCTCGTCAGTGTCCAGCCGCACAGGATAGTCGTTGTCATCATGCTGAGCTATACGAAGGATCCGAGACTGCCAAAGGCCTCTACGGTCCCCACACACAAACGCTCTTGAGTAGTACTGCACGATGTCGCCGGCATGGAGCATCTCCACTGGCAACTCGTGCAGGGCTCAGCCTCACCATGTCCTCGCAGGTCGCCGTCGTCGCCACTCCCGCATCAAAGTGTTTGGTTCGCTGAGTTCCTGTTGCTGAATGACTGGTTCAGCAGTGCAAGGCGCGTCCACGTGGCATATAGACGCGGCTCAGATGGCATCGATCCCAGCGATTGCTGGAATCGATGCCATCTGGGGAGGAGGTCGTATGCGGTGAGAAAAATATTAGGTTTACAGCAACCCGCCTGAATAGCACCCAAAAGTTTCCCTGAGCACTCCAACGGAGCGACAGGGCTGCAGTGGCTTCAGACAATGGCGCTCGAGGATCCGACCCATCTTCAGCAGTTGCTGTTCGATCAGAGGACGTTGCTGAGGAAATTCATCCAGCAGCCAATTCTTCACGTTGCGATAATAGCTCATCGCGGTATTGCGCTTCCGCGGCTCGCCACGTTTGCCGTCCGAGCACGCGAGGAACATGGCGAAACGATCCATTAATTTCGTGAAGGCAGCACCATTGCTGTCGTCGTGGATGATAGAGCACACAACGCCATGGTTGTCTTCTCCGCCAACAGAAACTCGTTGAAGTTGTTGAGCGCAGTTGCCTGGGCGCGCTTCGTGTTGTCAGGTGCGAGGTCTTGGAGACTCATCCATTAACCAAGTATAATGTCGGCTGGTTGCTTGATATCCGTCTAATTCGCGAATGATTGGCTTTTGGTAAGGCATGATAGGATATCTGGTCTTTGCCGCCGACTCTGAACGTCGACCAAATGTCAGCCCATCTTCAGCCTACTCTCAAATCGTTGATTGGATAAAAAATAATTTCGAAACGGCACGTTATTCGCTAAAAACCAATTGGGATGCAATGATTGGCCAATTGTGTGCATACTGAAAGTAAGTCAAACAGCTGGATGTCGGCTGTTTCATCATATTCATCCACAGTTCTGGAGGAGAAGTGCCAGGTACACGATCCAGATCGAGCCAAAGATCCCATACCGTAAAAATTCCAACTGGTCAGATTACATTCCAACAAATACCGGTAAAGCGGATTTTCAAATTTGTGACTTTGTTTCGTTTTAATGACTGGAGCTCACCCTTCAGCCACAAAACCCACTGACCTCGGCGCCACGCAAGACGACTGCGAGGACGACGGCGCGCTGGGGGTGGCCGCGAGGATGACGGCGCGCTGGGGGCTGCGAGGATGACGGCACGCTTGGGGCGGTTGCCGCACCAGGTAAGGCGCACGTACACTCTGAAGTACTTACCTTGTGACGATCCTTCTGGATGAAGGTAGCAGCTACAGCTGCGAATTGGTTCGATCCCAGTCATCGTCTCTGTATTAACGTGTAGTTTTCGCGAGTGTGTGTTTGCTACTGTTTAGATGGCTGGAAGCGTATAAATGTCGGGAGCGCAGCTGGTGGTGTGGGGTCTGCAACAGCGCCGCTATCGACCCGATCATGGAATTGCGCGATGTGCTCGTCTAATTTTCCCTGCTTGTGCATTTGCCGGAGAGCTTTCAGTGCTATACCAGCTGCGAGTGCCGATGAGCCATGGGACTAGAGGAAGCCAAGCGTTTTTCTTGTGCTTCTTCTCCGAGGGCAAGCTCCTCATCTTTATATGCTGGAGAGGACGGGTCTAGAGCGAAGCCCAGACGTAAGAACAGCATCATATACCCTGTCGTGTGCCTAAGTTCGTACAGCTTTGTCTTTTTGATAGTAGGCGAAGCATACACACGTGGTTCGGCCGCAAACCACTGGAACCAAGCTGCCGCAAGGGACTGGGATCCTTTCTTCTTGGGGCGAACGACTTGTGGCACAGGAGTCTGCTGCATTTCAGACCGAAGCGGCGACGCTGAGTGCGCGGGCGTCTGCAGACTGGTGGTAGCTGTACTGCGACTGATATTTGTTGCAGGTGTGCGGAGTTGAGACTCCACTGCTAACAAGCGCTCTTCAAGTCGTGTGTTCTGCAGGATAAGTACATCAATTTGCTCGGATTGTCGCTGTAGTTGCTGGTGCAAGGAGCTAGTCGGGTTGACTTCGTGTTCAACCGACTTTGTTTCCTCATACGGCGAGAAGGCACGGCGAACGGCGATACCCCACGCCAACAACTCCGACTCAGCGATTGCGTGCTGTGCAAGGCACTCGCATATCTTTTCGATCAGCGGGCACCGCTCACACAAGTGCAGCACGTCAGGGAAATGCATGAGCAACGTCGCCATCAGTACGTCCGCTACATCTTCGTTTAAATTCAGAGTTTCATCGTCGAATAACATTGTGTTTGCGAACAGAAGCTGCTGGAACTTGCGAACGCGGATACTTAGCGGTGGTTCTAGCGCCGCGAGCGACGGCAATCGCACGTTGTCTTTAGGCTTCCATCCGCTCAAGACGCGCGACACTTGCTGGTCAGCGCGTGTCGTGCCCAGCATGTAGCCGAACGCCTTGTTCACCCGGTCGAACTGCCAGCCACCTCTCTCAATGATCCAGTTCTCTGCGGCGGTGCCGTCGTTCGCGTGCATGGCTCCGCCTCTGCGAAAAGAGTGAGAGGTGAGCTTTGGGGTGAGTCTAACGTTTTGCAGATTTGCAGTTTCCATAACTCTAACGAGCAGTCTGTTCACGTAGGCTTGAGCCCCAGGCGCGGAGCCCTTTGTTTGCGACGCTGTGGCTTGTGTTGGGGCATGATCATCTACTTCGAGTAGCTCAACGAGGGTAAGCTCTTCTAAATCTTGAGGGTTGTCAGAGCTTCGAGTTTTTGATTGGAATTGCGGAAACATTCGTTTGCAGGGCATCGACTGCAATACGAGCGAGGCAGCTAAGCAGAAGAGAGGGCACGTCAAAAAATTGTTGGATCCTTGAACAAGGAAATGCCTTGCAGTACAGCCGTTTTGACTCGTTTGAAGCGAAGAAATAAAACCCCGCCTAGGAACAAAAGCATTAGTTAGTTGAAGAAGAAGAAAATGTTGTTAGCCATTTTGCAAACCTGGCAGTACAGATAGCTGTTGTTTTTCAACTTATTCAGCGTCGGAGCTACGACCGTACATGTACCACAACATCACAACTAGAGCAGCGTCCGTGTAGTTTGTATCATTTGACGCAGTCGTGTAGAGCAACCGCACAATTCTTCTAGGTCTTGCTTAGAACATGGGGAGTTTTCTTCTCGTAGCCACCGTCCTGTCGATTTGCGCAGTACTTTCCGAGCCCAGACATTTTTTTGTAGTTGCGGTTTTACTAAACTACCTTGTAGTGGATATTTATCCACTAACCAGTTCTTGACATTTCCGTAGTATGCTAGACAAGTGTTGGTGGCTATATTTTTGCCTTCTGCTCTCGCTAAAGAATAAGCATATTTGTCTAATATAATACGCAGCACTTTACCTGTTTTGGCCCCGTTAATGAGGGCCTCCGCAGCGTCGAGCTCTATGTTTTCGGTAGACAGAAATGCAACGAACGATTTGATTGCCGTCGTTCTCGCCTTCTTGCTGTTACCTGGAGCCAGCGAGGCGATAGACATCACCACTTTCAGTGTCTGCGCCTTCTTCACAAATGCTATGAAACTAACACTACCGATCGCTATTATTGGAAACTGCTCAATATTTTCAGAGTATGCATTTACACTGTTTTTGTATGCAATAGAACATATTTTCAAAATATTCCTACCAAATATGGTTGGAATGGTCGGAAATTAGAGCGTGGTTTTTAATTGGTTGAAATAACGCCTTTAGGAAAGATGATTGGACAAAATGAAATGCATGTACAAGTATTGGTCGGAAAGTAGATATTATACCACACCGATCACCGATCACCGACAACCCAAAGCCCCCGTGTCTTTTGCCAGTTTTGCCAGATCAGGAGCTATATGAAATTCGTCACCCCGCACAAGCTGACGGAGGATCCGGTGGTTCCATTCATTTGGTGCGCGACGGAGAAAGCAAATTTGACCGTGCTGTGTCCTGTTGAAGGACTGCTTAGGCGCGTTCTCAACCGGAGCATAATTCCAACGCATGCATCCGAAACGAACACTTTGCGTTTTCATTGGTTAGATTGGTCTGTCATATACTAGACAATCATGTGAGGCAGCGACGCGCTACGGAACTTGGTGTATTAACACCACCGTGTTACGTAGATAATACCATGGCCGTAGGAACAGAATGATCATGCTGGGAGGTTACAAGTGGGAAGATGGCTATCTGTACTACAGCAGAGAAGATCCGACATCCTTCGGTCTGCTGAGAACCATCGACGAAGATGGGACCGAGTAAGTGGCTTGTGTATCGGAAAGTGCACTGGACGACAACTCCTGAGGGGATATGTTCGTGGTTGGCTCCGTTCGTGGCCATCGTGTAGAGTTCTGCAATGAAAGGCCATGCACACGACCTATCGGATTGTTTGACCGGCATCTTGGTGGTCCAGTATGTCAAGATGGTATTCGTCGCCGTCACATTTCACGATTAAATAACAACGTCGGGTCTTCGAATTCGATGTTGTCGGCGCTCCATCCAAGTGCTCGCAACTTACCATAAAAAAGTTGTGTTTGAGATCCACGACACCGAAATAAATGTGAATAACGCCGACGTTACTGCGAAAACTACCGGTAGGCGTCTCGGTTGCGACGTCGCAGCTCCCAGAAGTCCTTGCGCTTCGTTTTATGTGGGACCTGAAGCCTGTCCAACCAAGACAAGATAACCAACGACCGCTCAGCTGTTAGTTGATCTCACTCGTGCATTTGCTTCATTGGTGAACTCTCTCCCTATGCTGTCCTTCAAGCACAAAAGCCGAGCTTCTGTCTATTGCGCAGATGTCGAAGAAATCTGCCGCCGCACAGATATCGGTGCTTGCATTCCGGGCGACAACTCCGGTCGAAAACTTGTCACTGCAAAAATATTAGTGCTTGCTGTGTGGGGGTGCGTCGGCGTCGTGCCCCTGCTGCTCCAGATGAGGAGCTACCTGAAATTCGCGACGCCCCACAAGATATCCCAAGACCTGGTGGTGCCGCCGACCACACCAAGGATCACAGCGGACATGGAATCGCTTTGCCCCATGCAAGGACTCGTCATCGCCGGCGCCTGGTGGAACGTCATTGTCACGCACTACTACAACGCGGCGCAGGGCAGGGTTTGCCATTTCGTCGTGCCTCAGTACAACATTCACGGAAACTACATCCTGGGCACCACTCTGACGGCGCCATCCACAACGACACCGGCGAGCTGCTCGAGCAATAGCTACTACCTCGACTACTACTTCTACCACGGCAGTATCGGGTACTACGCCTTCTACGAAGAAGCCCACGGCACATTTTGTGCGAACGACAACACCGGCTACGTGCTTGTGGAGGGCCTCGGCGTCTACGACATCAATGGTGCTCGACTGGCCCACGACACGGGCGATACGACGTATCGGCGGTCGTACTGGTACGGTCTCTTCGGGGCGATCTGGATCGCCTACCGCTCGCTTCTGCTGCGTCGGAGTTACGTGTCGTGCAAGCGCTATGGCCGGCGTTGCGACAGGATGCAAGTTTCGATGCGATTCCGGGATGCGATGGTGTACGTCCAGGAGAGCTTGCGGCTGTCGGCCCACGGCGCGAGGAACTACCATCGCGTGGCGCTGGTATATCTGCTCGTGGAAGGTCTGATGGGCGATCTGTTCATGCTCATTGCTCAGGACGGGCTGTTGGCGAAGGTGCAGTATATTTCGTTGGGCTACAATTTGTCGGGCGTTCTGTCGATGCTGTTCGAGATGGTAGAGTCCATGAACTGGATGCCGGAGAAGGTGCGCTGCCTAGTCAAGCGATTGGTTTTCAACTACGAGACGGCTATGGTAGGAGAGTTCGCCTGTGCAGTTGCGATGCAATTCTATCTCACAGGCTTGAACAAGTCGAGCCTCCGACACACAAGAGCGACAGCCGAAGCCGTTTCTTATTACGTGTGGAGTCTTGTGGGCCACGGCATCATCGTGCTGGGAATCGTGGCCGTGATCACGTCGATCCGGTCGATCGGGGCAATTATGACTGTGCGGTTCAGTCTGGGGTCGTTTGCTCCGTTGGTAGCGCCGTGCTGCGTAGACACGACCGTGGGGACACGATGCAAGATGGTTTTGCTGAGCGGCTACTTGTGGGAGAACGGTAAGCTCTACTACAAGCCCGAGACGTTAGTGGCGTTCGGGCTGATGGTGATGCAGGAGGAGGATGGTCGTCACTTTATGGTGATCCACAGACTGTATTGGTTGGCCATTCCTCGGGATGACTTAATGGTCATTGGGCAAGTTGAAGGTTCTAACGTGGTGCGCTGTCCTGAGCGGCATCACACGGGCATCGTGAATGTGTTCGGGGAGTCATTGGGAGGACCTGAAGAAAGTATCACTCTGTATGATAGTGAAATACAAGTGACTTGACTAAAAGGAAATGCATCTTGTGGATATACAAAAACTACCTAGCCAGAACCTGCGTAGTGGATCAGCACCATGCTACACCCAATAATCGAGACGCCTGCAAAAAAGAGACCACAAAGTATCTTCCTTTCGGATCGAACCGATACGCACCAGGCAGCAGCTCCTTCGCAGCAATACAGACGAGCATGCCCGCAACAACCGAGTAAAGTGATGCTTGTAGCCCGTAGCTCATACCACCCGAGACAGCAGCCCACCCGACACCTGCGCCAAGAGGCTGAGCGATCCCACTTAATGCTGTCCACTTGAAAGCTTGCAGCTTGCTCCCTGTGGCATAATAAACCGGTGCAGCAATCGCAACCCCCTCGGGCAGGTTGTGTAAGATAATTCCGATTGAAAGAATGATACCTGTCTCCATACCCTGAAGAGACGATACGAAGAGCGCCAGGCCTTCGGGGAAATTATGGATAGCGATAGCGATACCAGTCATCATTCCAGCACGTCGATATTGCTCTTTTTGTTGCTGGGCAGCAGCGAGTAGTCAGGAGTCCTCGTCTTGGTTAGCAGCACTTTCGAGAAGGTTTAGATCGCCCCCGCCACGAGTTTCCAGAACGCACGGAGACGTCGTGCCACCAATCACAATTTCATCTTCTTTGCTGTTCTGCTGGTCCCAGTAGCTTCCCTTCTTTTCCACGGTCATATGAACAATATACTCGACTGGAAGAATGCAAAGCACGCCGATGATGAAAGCGCCCATCGTAGCCAACCACGCATTGCCTGCACAGGTATTATCGCAAGTTCCTGTGCTGGATGAGGTCCCACCGGTCTCGTACGCCTCCGGATTGGCCGATCCACCTGTAGTAAAGGCAGCTCTGAAATATGTGACTGATTCCATCCACAAGTCAGCAAAGGCAATAAAAACCATGACCCCAGCAGAGAGTGAAAACGCAATGGAGAGCGATCGAGGGTTACCGAGGAACATGAGCTTCTCCACCGATATGACGAGAATGGAGAGTGAGGTGGCAATCGCAGCACACTCTCATACCCATGGCGGATAAGATTACCGACGTGGTGACTTCATTCGTGGAGGAGGTCGTACCATCGTCGTAAGGAGCGTCGTCATCTTCATCCGTCAACTGGAAAAGACTCATCATATTGTTTTCCTCGTGCTCAAGGACGTGGCAGTGAGCAACATACGGCTCGGACGTGTCGAAGTTGTACTCGGTTGCGCCGCGGTCACTGCCTTCAATAAGGAAATCTTCAGGGTGCAGGCAACGTAGCACACTTGCGTGACTGTGGTCGAAGCTCTGCTCGTTCCTGCATTTGGGATAACCACCACATCTTTGAGCGAATTGGTATCCACCTCGTCATCACTTGCACCGCATTGCGCGTTCACAACGTGCCAGTGGAACGGGTGCGGATCATCAGTGGGGTTTTGAAAATGCCATCTCTCCACTTTGCCTTTCGTGCAGTCCAGCGTGTTCTTGATCGTCGTCGAGTTGATCTCCATCCCACGATAGCGAATCAGATTCTTTGTCGGACAATTAGTAGAGATATCCATCTCACCAAGCACGATCGCTCTGTCCTTGCCGCCGAGCTCTTGGTACAGCTTCTTGAGATCCTTCCGCTGGACAAGCGAGGACGGGAGGTTCGTGTCGTCATACTCTCCGTCTTGAGATCAGCCGACACACGAAATTGCATAACTCGCGCATCGTATTTCGTCGTGACAGCGACTGTCGGAACATCAACGAGCTCGTACGTTTTGCCATCCTCATCGCTGGAGAAGTCGCAAAACAACTCGACTCGTTCAAATGGAAAGATCACCAACTGCGTTGGTACGTCTTCGGGGACTTGTACAAATCCCGAGTCCTTGGCGATAACCTTGCATTTGTCTGCGAATGGAACGGTGAGGTTATAATGCCGCGCATTTGCTCCATTGGTGACGCGTAGACGAACTTGCGCAGGAGGAACTTGAACATAAGGCATGATGACACCGTTCACAGTGTTCACTGACCCGTACGACTCGGGAACCCACCGCGTGATGCCGGTCTGGCAATTGTCGTCCGAGTACATGAGTGAACCAGATTCATTGATGAGGCGGTCTGCTATCAAGAGAGGGATATCGGTCTCGACATCAACATTAACTGCTTTCTCCCTCTCGGCGTCTTCAATGACGTACAGGCCCATTAACCCAGCCCAAGAATTTAGTCTGGTAAGACCGTTGGCGTGGTCATGGTAGAGCTTGGTGGATGCAGACTGGTTGTTTTGGTACACGAACGTCTGCGACTGGTTCTTGTAGATTGTGCGCAACGGCAGACCATCATACTTCGCTGGTGACTCAAGGCCATGCACGTGAACAACCGTGGGGACGCCACAGTACGGGTAGCAATGCGACTCGGCGATTGCGATCGAGGTCTCGACGTAGTCGTCCAGCAAATGTGGAGCTACAAGCTCGTTGAACCATGTTACAGAGATCGGCACTCCTCTGGCGACTTTGATTGTCGGCCCAGGAAACGTTGGCGTGCTGTTCGTCAACGCGTAGCCATAGATAGCACCGGAGACGGAGCCGTCCTCCGTCCAGTTGTGCGGGGCTTGCCCGATCTGCATCTCGATGTCGCCGCCGTTCGTCATATCAATCACTTGGGGATCACGAGCTCGCTCGTGTAGGCTTCCCATCGGTCTTCAGGTTGGCTAGACCCTCGACGTGGACCTGTAGCGCGCTTGCAAGCGAGACCACCAGTGCCAACGCGTGCATCATCGTTTTGAGTGCCGATGTCGGTGCAAGTCGAGAAATGAGAACTGCGCTGACCCCTACGAATTCAGGGCGGCTGCCGGCACTTCGATGGTGTCACCTGGGGCAAATTTATAGTAGCTAATGGCACCGAGAAGAACACAAGCATCGAGGAGCTAGGCGTGTGTACGGGGCCAATCACCAAGCTCTTGGTCAGCGCCACTGGCCCCAAGTAGCGTCAAGTGCCTTGCCGCCAGAGAACTACTGGTCACGAGTCACGACATTAGCATGAAGGTAGAGGCGAGAGAGCGCTAACTGCGAAGAAGACCAACTCCTAAGACGTCGACTGCTTGGACGGATTACGTCACAGCAAGGCTTTATTGTCATATTTCCGTCGTTTTCGTCACATTTCGTCTACATGAAGACCGCCATGGCAGCTAAATTTATGTGGCATCAGGCTGGAAAGCAGCCTGAGGACTCGCTTCCTGAGCGACCTTCGCTTCCTGAGCGGGTCAAATGGCAAGCAACCTCTTCTTGGGATTAAAATAGCCAGCGTCCATCGGCGGTGGCAGATTCTAACAGTCGTCAAAGCTCTCGGAGCGGTTTTAGGGAGGCACAAGGTTGGCAGCATCAATATGTCGGACGAGCCCAAGAGCCCGCGGGTGAACAAGGAGAAGCGTAAGAAGCAGTCCTCCGCCACCGTCGCCGTCGTCAACAGCTCCAATGAAGAGCCCCCGGCCTACTCGGGGAGCAGCACTCGTTCGGCCGAGGAGGCGACGCTAACCCCGACAAGGTGCACCGTCGCAGTGTGCACAGCCACACGTCGGACGCGCCTCAGGACACCAAGCCCCCGAGGACAAGGAGTTCGAGTTCGTATCGCCGCGACAGCACCAAAGGCTGGACCTCGTTATGACGCCATTGCCGTGATGGTGGTCATGTCGTTCAAGGTGCTCGTCGCCCCAATTATCTTGATGGCAATCTGTGTCAACTCGCCCTACTTGCAGTCGCCGTACGTCTTCCGCGCCGCTAGTGAGAGCTTTTGGGGTACGAAAAGCTAAACCCCGACGTTACATACGGGTGCCCAAACTGCGCGGTCTCCTGCCAGCGATCGGTGCTCCAGTTGGTGCAGTTCAAACAGGACCCGATGATGGGCAAGCCGGCTTATGGTAGTCTACGCACCAACACGTTTGAAGCTACAACACCACTCTCACCGCCGACGCCATCGCCTTAGTTGCTGAGCTGGATAGCAATGGTGCTATCTGCGGCGACGGAACGTCCGACTGGGATGACTCCCTTACGTTCATCTCGGCAACGCCCCAGCTTATCGTGAAAACTGTCGCCGTTTTGGGTCTTCCTGTATCGAACGATATGGTTGCGGAAGTGACGGCTGCTGCAGCAGGAAGCTGCGCCGCCAGGTGGACGATTGAAGCAAAGCTCAAGACGTTCATGTTCCAGCCCATCCCACACATTAACGAGTTCTCGTCGATCTTGGCAGCCGATCTTACGATCTTCCCCGAGTCGTTTGATTGCCGTAAGGTGGCCGCGTACGATACCGACACAGTCCTGACTCGTGCTTTCGTCTCGGAGGGACTTGATCAAACCAGAAATGCCCCCACGACGTTGCGGTTGTTCCCGTACAACTTCCCTGTGTGATTAACACAGCCGGGAGAACAGTAGCCCCAGTTAGCGATGTTACATCCACCGATGTCGTCGTCCAGCCGATGCTTCGTGGATACTACGGTGGTTGCTTTGTGCACCTTGTGAATACGTCGGGCATTTACATCGATGAGCAGTGTGAAATCAGCTCGCTTTGGATCGACTACGGTTTGATGCTTCAATCCCCTGACGACATCCCGATGTGCAGCACTGAGGGTATCTGTGTGCACAACTACTACAACTCGCAGTGGGAATGGGTTTCCGCCGAGACGAACCCCAATATCAAGATGAGCCACAACACCATACGAGCGCGATACGCCGACAAGGTGGAGATGAGTGTGCTTCCTGGCATTGTGATCATGCAGATTCTCGTGATGAGCATGCTGAGTATGTATCAAGTGATGAGCCAAAAGCAATCGGTGCTGCTCAGCCAGATCTGGGCGTATCGTTGCCAAAATGGTCGAATGCAAGCCATGTACTTGCTTCAGATCGCGTATCACTTGTATCGCGAATCCGACACCTATTATTTGGCTCTCGCCACTGGTACGATGTCGGTGGAGTGCGTGTGGAACCTCACCTTCTGCGTCATGGCTTTCTCGTATAGTTTCGTGAACATCGTGAAAAGCCGC
This sequence comes from Phytophthora quininea, assembly GCA_011947345.1. Classification (NCBI taxonomy): domain Eukaryota; phylum Oomycota; class Peronosporomycetes; order Peronosporales; family Peronosporaceae; genus Phytophthora; species Phytophthora quininea. The sequence continues at coordinate 63,652 of JAAVTG010000040.1, forward strand.
ACGGGTGAGCAGCAGCTTGATCGCCACTTTCGACTGTCATGGGAAATGGTCCTTCTCATCGTCACCGCCATCGTCGCTAACATGCTGATCTCGATTCGGTACACCAGTCTCACCTACATCTTCACCTGAACGCCAAATTCTTGCTACGATCAACAACAGAAGGTGCCGCATACTGCAAGCTGACCGACACGTGCATTGTGTTCCATATCAACATCGCCGTTGTGATTGCCGCCTTCGCCATGTTCGTGTGGGGAGCGACTGCTACGGTCGCGTATGTTCTCCGTACGCGCCACGACCCTCACCCGGTGGAGGATTTTAAGGCG